>JAWPHD010022906.1:0-23655 GCA_037043455.1 Cyrtodaria siliqua | reverse complement strand
GACATAGACATCGGTGGTCTCATCCAGACAAGGACCTTGGGTCAAATACAGCTGAACGGTCTTAATTGAAGGAAAAGATATATGAGGTTATTTTGGATTGGGATGAGGTCGAAATTCGGCCCCAAATTGGGCCTAGACAGCTGTACGGTCTCATCCAGACATAGACATCGGTCATGGTCTCATCCAGACAAGGACCTCGGTATACAGCTGTACAGTCTACATTTAATTTAAGGAAAACATATAATTATATGTTTTTTTATTTTTGAATTTTGGGAAAATATTTTGCTTTTTTTTGGGGAAATTATGAGGATATTTTGGATTGAGATGAGGTCGAAATTCGGCCCCAAGTTAGGCCTAGACAGCTGTACGGTTTCATCCAGACATAGACATCGGTGGTCTCATCCAGACAAGGACCTCGGTCATATACAGCTGTACAGTCTACATTGAAGGAAAACATATATGAGGATATTTTGGATTGGGATGGAGTCGAAATTCGGCCCCAAATTGGGCCTAGACAGAGGTGCGGTCTCATCCAGACATAGACATCGGTGGTCTCATCCAGACAAGGACCTTGGGTCATATACAGCTGAACGGTCTACATTTAATTGAAGGAAAACATAGATGAGGATATTTTAG
Source organism: Cyrtodaria siliqua (assembly GCA_037043455.1). Taxonomy (NCBI): domain Eukaryota; kingdom Metazoa; phylum Mollusca; class Bivalvia; order Adapedonta; family Hiatellidae; genus Cyrtodaria; species Cyrtodaria siliqua. The sequence continues at coordinate 23,019 of JAWPHD010022906.1, read as the reverse complement.
ATTGGGATGGGATCGAAATTCGGCCCCAAATTGGGCCTAGACAGCTGTACGGTGTCATCCAGACATAGACATCGGTGGTCTCATCCAGACAAGGACCTCGGTCATATACAGCTGTACAGTCTACATTTAATTGAAGGAAAACATAGAATTATGTTTTTTTATTTTTGTATTTTGGGGGAAAAAAATGCTTTTTTTGGGGGAAAATATGAGGATATTTTGGATTGAGATGGGGTCGAAATAGGGCCCCAATTTGGGCCTAGACAGCGGTGCGGTCTCATCCAGACATCAGTGGTCTCATCCAGATAAGGACCTTGGGTCATATACAGCTGAACGGTCTGCATTTAATTGAAGGAAAACATATATGAGGATATTTTGGATTGGGATGGGGTCGAAATTCGGCCCCAAATTGGGCCTAGACAGCTGTACGATCTCATCCAGACATATAGAGATCGGTGGTCTCATCCAGACAAGGACCTCGGTATACAGCTGTACAGTCTACATTTAATTTAAGAAAAACATATGTATAAACAAGAAATATGTCGATTCACATGTCTCATCTAACGGGGCTGGACTTAAAAATAAAAAGGTCAATGATGCTTAAATGAAAGTTGGCAAACATTTTAGTAACTAAAAACAATCAAGTTTGCCGTTTGCTGAGATGACATTTAAGTGCATTTGTTTAAAAACAAAATACCATTGTATTAAAAACAAGAGGCCCAAGAGGGCCTGTGGATGCTCTACTGGCTAAAACAGCTCTTATATCAAGGGTTGTCGACATTAAATTCCCATCAGTATTTTTTTTAAAACATTGCAAAAACAACAGGGATAGGATGGCCTTAGATCGCTCACCTGGTAATCATGGGCAATAAGTCTGCTATGTCTGGTCTGGCATGGGCATTTTTTAATTCAGTGATTTTTTTACCTTTTTTCAAAGCTACCTCTACCTTTTCAATTGGGAAAATTTCTAAATTCAATAATCAGTATGGTCTAGATAAAAAACAAAAAACTTTGAAAGTTTTATTGCTCAGAACATGTTTTTACTACTGTAATTTAATCATTTAAAAATACAGTTTTCTTTTTTTTTTGTCCTTTAAACATGTTCACAAGCACTTCCATGTCTGCCTCTGTGAAGTCCTTATCCATGTGGCATATTCTCTTCATACCCCTTTGACTTGAGAAAAGATGGCCCAGGAGGATCACACGATTCAGTTGAACTCGTAGGAGTAGGACACTCGACAAGAGATTCACTGGTCACGCTCGAAGGTTGGGTAGCCGGGGGCCGGTAGGTCAGACTGGGTAGGTGGGGTAATTTCACTTTCAGTAACTACAGAAATTTCTGACGAAGTCTTTTCGTCATCACCCGTGATCTGATTCAGCTTTTTAAACACAGGGCTAATGCTCTGTAAGCCCTTTGTGTCGTTCTTTTTAACCTTTTATACGTAATATTTTGAATTATGCGACATGTTGATTGTTGATATCGGAACTATTTTGGTAAAAGAACACCTTTCGTAATCATATCGTATAAATACTATGCTACGATAAAGCGTTCGATTGATTCTGGTGACAAAACATAAATGAGTCTCGCCCATTGGATAGTTGGTACCTGGGCGTGACTACAAGGTGGGGGTACAAGCGTCTAATGTTCTAGATAATGAACTAGCTATTCAGCTCTTGATTATTTTTATCAAGGTGCAGTACAGCTTTTACCCCAACCTGATATTACGACAATATCGGTTTTTGCGAAAATTAAAATGTAATACGCTTACGGAAAGCTCTTTTACCATTACCAATACTTACAGTGTAAATTTAATATTTTTATTGAACCTTTTGATTGGGAAAATATGACTTTGGATTGGGAAAATATGACGTCTTTTTGGGAAAATACAGTCGATTTTTGCTAGGGGAAAGTGCCGATATTCGGTGGTAAAAATAACCAAAAAAAATCACTGTAATTTGTCCCATTTTCTTCTATGAATGAAATTTCATAAAAATGGGTGGGGGAAGGGAGTGGGGTGTATATTAACATTCTAAACAAATATGGTAAAGATCAGATAAAAATTGAAGTAACTACAGATTTAACAAAGGAAAATACTATATAGCATTTTTCATCAAATCAAGGGCCATAACCTGTCATTACTAACTAGATCTAGCTGGTTTTCCAACTTGTCCAAAATTTCATTGCACAACTAGACATCATACTGACGCTTCCTGGCAAATTTTGTAGAAATACAACAAACCATTTAGGAGAAGGAACGCCGACATGAAATTTATAGTAAAAATGTCAAAGTGCCATAACTCCGTCATAAATCAGCAAACTGGAACAAAAGCGCGATATGCACAACTAGACATCTTACCGATGCTTTCTGCCAAGTTTCGTCGAAATCCAACAAGGCATTTAGGAGGAGTAGCGCCAACAAGAAATAAAACTAAAAATTGTTTTGATAGTCAATGTCACCGCAACCTTGACCTTTGACCTAGTGACCCCAAAATCAATAGGGGTCATCTGCTGGTCATGACCAACCATCCTTCCAAGTTTGAAGACCCTAGGTCCAACAATTCTCTAGTTATTGATCGGACATCGTTTGTGACACAGACAGACCTACAGCATTGACCTTTGACCTAGTGACCCCAAATTCAATAGGGGTCATCTACTTGTCATGACCAACCATCCTTCCAAGTTTGACGACCCGAGGTCCAACCGTTCTGTAGTTATTGATCGGACATCGTTTTGATAGTCAATGTCACCACGACCTTGACCTTTGACCTAGTGACCCCAAAATCAATAGGGGTCATCTACTTGTCATGACCAACCATCCTTCCAAGTTTGAGGACCCTAGGTCCAACCATTCTCTAGTTATTGATCGGACATCGTTTGTGACACAGACAGAGAAACAGACAGAGAAAGAAACAGACAGAAAGCACAAAATCAATATGGCTCCCCTACCACACTATGTGTGGGGGAGCCATAATAAAAAAATGTCAAGAGGCTGTAACTCCATCAAAAGTCAACGAACGGGGGCAAAAAATGCAACAGGCACAGCAATGCTTCCTGATAACACAGCATTTACACCAAAATTTATTTTTTTTTAAAAATGTTTAAATAAGAAAATTTAAAAAAAATAATAATAAAAAAACATTTTTTTTTTATATATATCTATTAAAAAAGTAAATAAAAAAAAATATATCTATACTTATAATAAAAAAAAAGGCTAAACATCTGGTAAAGTTTGGTAAAGATCAGATGAAAATTGAAAGCTCTGTCGTATTAACGAGGCAAAATATAGCATTTTTAACTAAATCAAGGGCCCTAACTCTGCCGTTATTGGTCCGTTCTGGCTGGTTTTCGAACTTTTGCGAGCTTTCATTGATATTAACAACGTGGTAAAGATCGGATGAAAAATGAAGGCCTTTGGCCAGTAGAGCTAAAAATCATCAGCTCCAAAAAGTAGGTCAAGGTCATAGATAAAATCCAGGCATACAAAAAAAAAGATGCACTACCGAAGACACAACTATGTCAAAATATAATATGTTCTCTTCCAAAGATTAAGCTATAAATTAGGTCTAAAACATCTAGTGCACAATTCTAGTTCATCAGAAAGTGATGTAAATGTAACAATTAAAGTTATCTGCCCTTTGCTTGGATGGTGAAGGTCACATCCGCATTTGCTGTGTCACGTTGCAATGTACCACTCAAGATACAACTATAAGCAAAGTCTGAAAGGTCTTAGTGCATAAGTTTGTGAAAAAGTGACCTAAACGCCAAAGTTGAAGGTAAAAATTATAAAGTTATCTGCCCTTGCTTGGAGGGTCAAGGTCACTTCCACATCTGCTTTGTCACGTTGCGATGTACCACTCAAGATACAACTATAAGCAAAGTTTTAAAGGTCTAGTGCATACAGTTTGTGAGAAAATGACCTAAACGCAAAACTTGAATGTTGATGTCGCTGCCGCCGCCGCCGGAAAACCAACACCTATGTCTCTCTTTTCCTTTGAAAAGGCGAGACAATAAAATCATGTAAACTGGTGGAGGCAGTGCTGTCACATTGTTAAGATGAGAAAGTGTAGAATGGTGGGGCAGAGCTGTCACACTGCTGAGATGTATCTAAGAATTTGTAAAATGGTGGGGCAGAGTCTCAGCTGTCACACTGTTAAGATGTATCTAAGAACATGTAGAATGGTGGGTCAAGGCTGTCACACTGCTAAGATGTATTTAAAAACATGTATAATGGTTACGCAGGGCTGTCACAATGTTAAGATGTATCTAAAAACGTGTAGAATGGTAGGTGAAGGCCGTCACATTGCTAAGATGTAAATAATAACATGTAGAATAATGGGCAGGGCTGTCACACTGTTATGATGAATCTAAGAACATATATAATGGTGGGGCAAGGCTGTCACACTGCTAAGATGCATCTAACAACATGCAGAATGGTGGGGCAGGGCTGTCACACTGTTGAGATGTATCTAAGAACATGTAGAGTGGTGGGTCAAGGCCGTCACACTGCTAAGATGTATTAAAGAACATGTAGAATGGTTACGCAGGGCTGTCACACTTTTAAGATGTATCTAAGAATGTGTAGAATGGTGGGTCAAGGCCGTCACATTGCTAAGATGTAACTAAGAACATGTAGAATGGTGGAGCAGGGCTGTCACACTGCCAAGATGCATCTAAGAACATGTAGAATGGTGAGTCAAGGCTGTCACACTGCTAAGATGTATTTAAGAACATGTATCAAGGTTACGCAGGGCTGTCACAATGTTAAGACGTATCTAAAAACGTGTAGAATGGTAGGTCAAGGCCGTCACATTGCTAAGATGTAAATAAGAACATGTAGAATAGAGGGCAGGGCTGTTACACTGTTATGATGAATCTAAGAACATATATAATGGTGGGGCAAGGCTGTCACATTGTTAAGATGTAGCTAAGAGCATGTATAATGATGGGGCAGAACTGTCACACTGCAAAGAAGTATCTAAGAACCTTTAGAATGGTGGGGGCAGGGCTGTCACACTGTTGTGATGTATCTAAGAACATGTAGATTGTTGGGCAGGGCTGTCACATTGTTAAGATGTATCTAAGAGCATGTAGAATGGTGGGGAAGGGCTGTCACACTGTTAAGGTGTATCTTAGAACATTTAGAATGGTGGGGAAGGGATGTCACACTGTTAAGATGTATCTAAGAATGTGTAGAATGATGGGTCAACGCCGTCACACAGCTAAGATGTAACTGTGAAATGGCGGGGCAGTTTGTCACACTGTAATGATGAATCTAAAAACATGTAGACTGATTGAGGCAGTGCTGTCACACTGTTAAGATGTATCGAAAAACATGTAGACTGGTTGGGGCAGTGCCGTCACACTGTAAATATGTATATATTATCATGTAGACTGGCGGAGGCAGTGTTGTCATATTGTTAAGATGTATCTAAGAATTTGCAGAATGGTGAGGCAGAGCTGTCACACTGTTATGATGTATCCAAGAATGTGTAGAATAGTAGGGCAGTCTAGCTGTCACATTGCCAAGATGTAACTAAGAACATGTAGAATGGTGGGGCAGGGCTGTCACACTGCTATGATTAATCTAAGAATATGTAGAATAGTGGGGCAGGGCCATCACACTGCTAAGATGTATCTAAGAATTTATAGAATGGTGGGGCAGAGCTGTCACACTGTTAAGATGTATCTAAGAACATGTAGAATGGTGGGTGAAGGTCGTCACACTGCTAAGATGCATCTAAGAACATTTAGAATAGTGGGTCAAGGCCGTTACACTGCTAAGATGTAGCTAAGAACATGTAGAATGGTGGGTCAAGGTCGTCACACTTCTAAGATGTATCTAAGAACATGTAGAATGGAGGGTGAAGGTAGTCACACTGCTAAGATGCATCTAAGAACATACAGAATGGTGGGTCAAGCCATCACACTGCTAAGATGTATCTAAGAACATGTAGAATGGTCGTTGAAGGCCGTCACACTGCTAAGATGCACCTAGGAACATGTAGAATGGTGGGTCAAGCTGTCACACTGCTAAGATGTATTGAAGAACATGTAGAATGGTTATGCAGGGCAGTCACAATGTTAAGATGTATGTAAGAACGTATAGAATGGTAGGTCAAGGCCGTCACATTGCTAAGATGTAAATAAGAACATGTAGAATAGTGGGGCAGGACTGTCAAACTGTTATGATGAATCAGATTGTTAAGATGTAGCTAAGAGCATGTATAATAATGGGGCAGGACTGTCACACTGTTAAGATGTATCTAAGAACATGTAGAATGGTGTGGCAAATCTGTCACATTGCTAAGCATGTAGAATGGTAAGGCAGGGCTGTCATACTGTTAAGATGTATCTAAGAACCTTTAGAATGGTGGGGAAGGGATGTCATACTGTTAAGATGTATCTAAGAACCTTTAGAATGGTGGGGAAGGGCTGTCACCTGTCAAAGCAGTATAGATAGTCAATAGCAGAAGTATCTGTTGATCATATTTGCAATTTCTTATAGATGTTTGGTTCATTTCCTTTTTAATCGACGATGGTAATAGTGTGTCTTTCAATATGCAGCATGACTGTCACTACCAAATGTACACTAATTTAAAGTTGTTTATACATAATAGCTGGCAGAGGGAAATGTCCCTTTATTAATATTTCATTTAAAGGGTTTCAACCCAAAACTGGACAAAAGGCTACAGTATGTAGATATATATGTGTGTGCTATGCAATTAGAGCTAGAAAGGTCCCTCATAGGCTTTACCCCTAATACCATCTTTACCAAATGGACAAAATACTACAGTATGTAGATATATGTGTGTGCTATGCAATTAGAGCTAGAGAGGTCCCTCATAGGCTTTTTATACCTAATACCATCTTCACTAAATAAATAAATTGAAGAGGCAACTTCCTGTCAAGTAGTGTATTCATTATGTGGCCAAATTACAACTATAAATTACTTTTACTGAACTCTAGAAATACTAGACATGACATAAAACATACTAATCGAAGATTGCTAAGCACCAAGATTTCGACATTTTTCGGTGACTGGTTTTACAGCATAAAACTCAACAATTAATTTTGTTTTCTGGTATCTATACTTAAACCACATAAAATAGACCATAAATATCTGTCATCTGGGTTCATAAGGCGACAAAGGTTTCGTGTTTAGCAAACTTTGAATAGTATACAACTTAAAGAACACAATTGAACTCCACAAATATATTATTCTACACATTACTTTTACCGGACGTATAATACTGGAAATACCAGACATAGTCCGACTTGGCCTAAAATACAACTGGGCCCCATATTATGAAACAACTTACGACCATTTTGATCGTAAATCAATTTGTTAAATGCTTCACTATTAATTACACTTTTCAAATAAATGCGATTTCATTTCATTTTCTTATACATGGGATATTCTGCACTACGCGTGCACATCATTGTCTAAATTGAATGCTTAGGTGAAAAAAAGTCGACGATTTTAAAATTTGAGGCTTATCGTAAGATGTTTAATAAAACAGGGCCAAAATCTCTGGAAATAGTGGACATGGCTTTACTGGACCTAAAATAAAAGTGAACACAAATAATGGACTCCAATAAATTCCAGAATTACTTGAGCAAATACAGTATCAAGTAATAATATAAGAATAACAACAGCATTACAAAGCTGTAAATAAGAATAAAACAACAGTATTACAGAGCTGTAGATAAACTGAGTATCTGAGTATTTTACTCGTACTTTTTTTAAAAATACCGTTTTTTTAAAATTGTATCATTACTCATCGACTTACTTCAACTATTTTAAACTTTTTAAAATCATGCGAATTATATTTGTATGTATTGTCCTGTGGAACAGTTTTTTTCCATATGTACATCATGTACATGATGAACATTTTTCTAAGCATGTGTCTAATACTAAAGTTAAACGGTGTTTCTTTTGTTTTCACTTAACTCCATTTAAAAAGAATAGTTGTTTCTTTTAAAATGTAATTCACATCCATTTTGAAAGCATGAACTATTTAAAGAAAATTGTTTACTCTGAACGAGTTCCTTGTTACTCATTCATTTTGGATCTGATGAGTAAATACCCTTTGCCTCATAAAGTATCTACAGCTTGGTAGTAACAGTGATTTTATTTGACCTTATACAGCCAAACCTGGTTTAAGAGACAGCTCACAATACGGTGGTCGTATGACCAGGTTTGACTACAATGCAGTTGAACTCCAGAAATCAAACTCAGTTATCCAAGTAAAAAGTAAAAATAGCCAAAACAGGCTGTAGAATAAAAAAAACTTAGGCAGATTTCTGAAGTCCATCCTACCTTTGACGGAGTTGTTAGATCTGCCCGCTGTCATCGTCATCAGATCTTCACCATATGATGCTGACAGATCATTCAGCTGTAATACAGAAACAAAATTAGACTGACTCAGGGTTCCAGATAAGCTTTCGTCATCAGGTCTTCACCATATGATGCTGACAGATCATTCAGCTGTATTACAGAAACAAAACTATAGACTGACTCAGGGTTCCAGATAAGCTTTCGTCATCAGGTCTTCACCATATGATGCTGACAGTTTCATTCAGCTGTAATGCAGAAACAAAACTATAGACTAACTCAGGGTTCCAGATAAGCTTTCAGTCGAATGAAATTTTACTCCCTAAATAAATCTGCAATGCTGATTTTGTTTTTATCTAACGAGGAAATGTTAAAGTAGCAATCCCGTCAACAACATACGTACACCATACTGAAATCAGGTATATATATAACTTTCATATTTTGAGAATCCAATCTCTGTAGACCCAATATAAACAGCTTTAACCAGCTAAAGCCCAAGGCTGCAGTGTTGAATTAAGAGTTACCTACTCATAATTCATTTTATGCATATTCAATCACGGATATTTTAAGAACTCATTAATAAACTTATACTTTCAGCACATTTTTTTAATATATCAAACTTTATTCAATATTTACAACAATAATAGCAGTATTAAACATATAAACATGTGTAAATAATATATGCATTAAATATCACTTTCTGATCGATCATTTATGTTAAGGCAAAAAAAAATAAAACTTTTTCCGGTGGCCCGACCAACCCTATTTTTAAGGGGCCGACCCTAAAACTTTTTATGAAAAAAATAAAAAAAAAATATTTTTTAATTTGTTCTGAAAATAATTTATCACAATATATCGAGGTAAACTGACATCACAGAGAAACTTTCAGTTGTATCATCAACTTGTATGGGGTTTATGAGATAAATGCATGTAGAATCTCACATTTTGATCAAAAAAAAAAATTATATGCCTACCTACCGACCCTAATTTTTTAGAGCATGCAATAGGAAACACACCTATTTTTTTTTGGCCTAAGTATAGTTGTATTGTTCAAAAGAATTAGATATCAATCAATAAATTGTAAAACAATTGTATTATTCGTGAGTTCAAGGATTTGCAGTGCTCCTTTATATATTGAAATAAAATAGTATAATCGATCTTTTTCCAAGGTGTGAGGTCAATATGACCATGACCATTGACCTTCTATAAAAAAAAATGATGGTGGGACCTTCTGACCCCAAAAAGCCACAAGGTTCTTCCTTCCACCAAGGACAATACACTTACAGTTTCATGAGAAAATGTTACGAAGTTAAGCAGCAAAACATGAATTTCCATATAAGACCATGGTGACCTTGAACTTTGGGATACTACACCTCCTACCTAGGACAATGTGTCTATGAGGTTTCTTCTGTATGGGTGTTATTGTTTTGAAGTTACCATCCAGAATGTGTATTTCTATATAAGCTATTGATGACCTCTGACCTACCGACTTCAAAAATAATAGGGATCGTAACGTTTCATGAGTGTGGATATTATGGTTTCCAAGTTAATTGTTATCTAGAATATAAGGCTATTGTGACCTTGATCTAATGACCCAAAAACCAATAGGGTTCCTCCTCTCACCTAGGGCAATGTATTTTTTTTATGAGTGTAGGTGTTTGTTTGTTTGTTTGTTTGTTTGTATGGTGTTTCACGTCATTTTCAACACATGTAAGGTTATATATGACGGTCGATTTTTTTGTGGTGGAGGTAGACCACCCACTTTTCCTGGGTAGAACCAGTACTGTACACCTACCGCCATCCATACAGTGTAGGTGCTATCGATTTCTGTAGTTTTAGGAGGGAAGGTAACATCTGGAATGCATATTTTCATATAAGGTTATGGTGACCTTGACAGGTTATGGTGACCTTGACGTTTGACCTAATGACACCAAAAAGTAGGGATCCAGCTGTCACCTAGTTAAAAGTACCTATGAAGTTGTGTGAGTGTAGGTGTTATGGTTTAGAACTTTTTATTGTGCAGAAGGCTTATTTACATATAAGGTCTCTGTTACCTTGACCTTTGATCTACAGAACCCAAAAGCAATAGGGTTCCTGCTTTTAATAAGGGCAATGAACCTATGAAGTTTCATGAGTGTAGTTGTTACGATTTTGAAGTTATCATGCAGTTCAAATTTCTTCATAAGGTCACTGTGACCTTGACCTTTGACCTACTGACCCCAAAAACAATAGAGTTCCTGCTTTCAACATGTGTAATGAAACGTTGAAGTTTCATGAGTGTAGTTGTTATACTTTGAAGTTAACATACAGAATACATATTTCCACTTAAGGTCATGGTGACCTTTGACCTACTGACCATAAGATAATAGGATTTCTCCTCTCACAAAGGACAATAAACCTTTGAAGTTTCATGAATGTAGGTGTTATGGTTTTCAAGTTATTGTGCGTAATGCATATTTTCATATACGCTGACCTCTGACCTACTGATCACAAACACAATATGGTTACTCTTCTCACAAAGGACAATTGCACCTATGAAGTTTTATGGGTGTAGGTATTTCAAATTTGCAGTAATCATGAGGTATGCATATTTGAAGTTATTGTGCAGAATACATTATGAGTGTAGGTATTACAGTTTTGAAGTTATTGTGCTGAATGCATATTTTCATATGAGGTCACTGTGACCTTGACCTAATGACCCCAAAAACAATAGGGTTCCTTCTTACCAAGTGCAATCTACCTATGACGTTTTATGAGTATAGGTGTTATGGTTTTAAAATTATTGTGCAGAATGCATATTTCCATATAATGTCACTGTGACCTTGACCTTCGACCTATTGGCCCCAAAAACAACAAGGGTCATCCTCTCGTCTAGGGCAATGTTCTTATGACGTTTTATATGGGTGGGTCTTTTTTCCTTCTATAACGGGCCAAAATTCGGCTACTTCACAATTCAAAACTGGTCATTTTTTTCACAACTGTGGCCGATTTTTTTCACAATTTGAAAAAAACAAAAACATTTCCCCATCTAACTTTCTAAATATTGTTTTGTTTTGGATACATTTACATTAGAAAGTTTATCTAAAAAATGTAACATATTATGCTGAATAATTGTAAATTTGTTTTACAGTGTACTCCTCCCACAAAAACAATGTATGCATGTATTGAGTAATATTGCTTTTAACAATAAATCTTTCAATACTTTTTTCACAAATCAGTTATCGCACTTTTTTTCTTCACAATTCTTAGAAAAAAAATACGTGTTTTTTTTGTTGAGTTATTGTGCAGAATGCAAGTTGTTCACGTACAGACTTATGCACGCAGGGACGTACAGACAACCCCATATCATAATACGTCAAATTTTTCAAATGGGCACATAATAAAATGAAAACTGATCACAATAACAATTTTTAAGAGAAATCATAGAAATAATAATTAAGGTGACAATCTATTTGGCATCGAGATTAAAACTTCAACTACCGGTGCTAAATTGTATTCAGCAGTTTTCAATCCGATACGTGTTACAAACAATAGTCTTATTACAGCAATCAAAACACAGGGGCGGATCCAAGATTTCAGCTTAGGGGGGGCGTAAGATTTTGGTCAATTTTCGGGTCCGTCTTTAGCCTCATAAAATGGTTGCGGTAGTGCATTGATAGGGTAAAAATGTCCGTTTTCAAATAAAAGGATTTAACAATGTGTTAATTATAACCACTTTAAAAAAAATTATACTCACGGCGTGCATCGAAATTCTTTGATATTTTATCTACATACATGTATGATCCGGAATTTTTAGTGGGGGCGCGCGCCGGGAGCGCCCCCCCACTGGATCCGCTAGTGAAACAATCTCAGTAATATAAACATGATACACAGACAATTATCCCATTCAAACATTACTGTTGACAGAATTTCAATCGGCATAGTGATTCACAAGATAATATTTAAGCTTTACACTCATTGGCTAATACACTTGTTTCAAACTGTTTTGAGTTATTTCATTGGCCGATAAAGCAATTGTGAAAGTAGTCATAATGTTGAAATTTTCTTGTGTATTCCAGTGACATTATTTCTTTGCTAACTATAGATTATTTATAACTAGACCCCTGGGGATTAGGGTGACTTGAATATATATAACGCACTAAGTGGTCCGAGTATTAACTGTCATACCCCATCCAACCCCTTCTCCAAGAAGCGAAAACGGGGTTGGCAGGGGTATGAAATAAAACCTTTAATTCCAGCTTAAAAAATTTACATATTGTAAAATCAAAACATTTAATAGGCAATATTAAACAGGTTATCGCATTTTATTCAGTAAAGAATGTTATTAAATGTGTTTTGTTGTCGAAATATCCGTTATAAAATCCTGCTAATATAAGCTTTTCCATCCCTAAATGGAATTAAGGCGGGACCACGTAATGAGTAATGATGACCTCATGTCAGCTACTTAACATTCATATTACAGATAACTGACACACCAGAAATTACGCCAACTTTAACTTCGCTTAGATGTGCAGCCAACTGGTGTTGTCAATAGATCAAAGGCGACTTTTTTGCTAATATCACCAAGTAGATTCAGCTCTTTTTAACAAGAAATCCGTGGATTCACATGTCTCACCTAACGGGGGATGGACTTAAAAATAAAAAGGTCAATGATGCTTAAATGAAAGTTTGTAAACATTTTAGTAACGAAAAACAATCGAGTTTGCCGTTTGCTGAGATGACATTTAAGTACATTTGTTAAAAAAACAAGAGGCCCAAGAGGGCCTGTGGACGCTCTACTGGCTAAAACAGCTCATAGATTTAGATAGATATAGCTAGATATAGCTCTTCTCCTATAGATTTAACAAAGGAAAATACAATATAGCATTTTTCAACATATCAAGTGCCATAACTCTGTTATTACTAACAAGATCTAGCTGGTTTTCGAAATTGTCCAAGATTTCATTGATATACCGCGCTCATCATACTGAGGCTTCCTGCCAAATTTCGTAGAAATCCAACAAGCTGTTTAAGAGGAGTAGCACCGACAAGAAATTTAAAATAAAAATGTCAAAGGGCCATTATTAACTCCGTCAAAAATCAAAATCAGCGAACTGGAACAAAAGTGTGATATGCACAACTAGACATGCTTCCTGCCAAGTTTCGTCGAAATTCAACAAGGCATTTAGGATGAGTAGCGCCGACAAGAAATTTTAAAGTAAGTGTCAAGTAATTAAAAAGATAATGAAAAAAAATTCAAAAATAAATAAATATTCAAATCAATCAAAAAAAAAAAAAAAAAAAAATCAAAAAAAAAAAATTTAAATTCAAAAAAAAAAAAATTAAACAACTCTCACCCCGGGGCGCGTCCAAATTTGACACCAGGGTCACCATTTGAACAAACTTGGTAGAGGACCATAAGCTGATGCTACATGTAATACATGAGAGCTCTGTGCCATGTGGTTGCAGAGAAGATTTTTTTTCAGTTTTTGCCTATACAAGCCAAGTAAAACTGTGACCCCCAGGGTGGGGCCTAATGTGACCAATGGGTCCCCATTTGAACAAACTTGGTAGAAGACCATAAGCTTATAGCAAATGCAAAATATTAAACCTCTGGCTCTTGCAGTTTCAGAGAAGAAGATTTTTTAAGTTTTTCCCTATACACGTCTATGTAAAACATGTGACCCTTGGTAAAGGACCATAAGCTTATAGCAAATGCAAAATATTAAACCTCTGGCTCCTGCAGTTCCAGAGAAGATGAGTTCCAGAGAAGATGATTTTTTTTCAGTTTTTTACTATACAAGCATTTATGTAAAACTGTGACACCCAGGGTGGGGCCAAATGTGACCCCTGGGTCACCATTTGAACAAACTTGGTAGAGGACCACAAGCTTATAGCAAATGCAAAATATTAAACCTCTGGTTCTTGCAGTTTCAGAGAAGAAAATTTTTTAAGTTTTTCCGTATACATGTCTATGTAAAACATGTGACCCTTGGGGCGGGGCCAAATGTGACCCCAGGGTCACCATTTGAACATACTTGGTAAAGGACCATAAGCTTATAATAAATGTAAAATATCAAACCTCTGGCTCTTGCAGTTTCCAAGAAGAATTCTTTTTTTAAAAAAATCCTATATAAGTCTATGTAAAACTGTGACTCTCGGGGCGGGGACAAATTTGACCCCAGGGTCACCATTTGAACAAACTTAGTAGAGGACCGTAAGCTGATGCTACATATAATACATGAGAGCTCTGTGCCTTGTGGTTCCAGAGAAGACAGTTTAAGGGGGGGGGGACAAATTTGACCCAAGGGTCACCATTTTAACAAACTTAGTAGAGGACCATAAGCTGATGCTACATGTAATACATGAGAGCTCTGTGCCATGTGGTTGCAGAGAAGATTTTTTTTCAGTTTTTGCCTATACAAGCCAAGTAAAACTGTGACCCCCAGGGTGGGGCCTAATGTGACCAATGGGTCCCCATTTGAACAAACTTGGTAGAAGACCATAAGCTTATAGCAAATGCAAAATATTAAACCTCTGGCTCTTGCAGTTTCAGAGAAGAAGATTTTTTAAGTTTTTCCCTATACACGTCTATGTAAAACATGTGACCCTTGGTAAAGGACCATAAGCTTATAGCAAATGCAAAATATTAAACCTCTGGCTCCTGCAGTTCCAGAGAAGATGAGTTCCAGAGAAGATGATTTTTTTCAGTTTTTTACTATACAAGCATTTATGTAAAACTGTGACACCCAGGGTGGGGCCAAATGTGACCCCTGGGTCACCATTTGAACAAACTTGGTAGAGGACCACAAGCTTATAGCAAATGCAAAATATTAAACCTCTGGTTCTTGCAGTTTCAGAGAAGAAGATTTTTTAAGTTTTTCCGTATACATGTCTATGTAAAACATGTGACCCTTGGGGCGGGGCCAAATGTGACCCCAGGGTCACCATTTGAACATACTTGGTAAAGGACCATAAGCTTATAATAAATGTAAAATATCAAACCTCTGGCTCTTGCAGTTTCCAAGAAGAAGATCTTTTTTAAAAAAAATCCTATATAAGTCTATGTTAAACTGTGACTCTCGGGGCGGGGACAAATTTGACCCCAGGGTCACCATTTGAACAAACTTAGTAGAGGACCGTAAGCTGATGCTACATATAATACATGAGAGCTCTGTGCCTTGTGGTTCCAGAGAAGACAGTTTAAGGGGGGGGGACAAATTTGACCCAAGGGTCACCATTTGAACAAACTAAGTAGAGGACCATAAGCTGATGCTACATGTAATACATGAGAGCTCCGTGCCATGTGATATTCCAGAGAAGAAGATTTTTTCAGTTTTTCCCTATACAAGCCTATGTAAAACTGTGACCCCCAGGCGGGGCCAAATGTGACCCCTGGGTCACCATTTGAACAAACTTGGTAGAGAACCATAAGCTTATAGCAAATGCAAAATATTAAACCTCTGGCTCTTGCAGTTTCAGAGAAGAAGATTTTTTAATTTTTCCCTATACATGTCTATGTAAAACATGTGTCCCTTGGGGCGGGGCCAAATGTGACCCCAGGGTCACCATTTGAACAAATTTGGTAAAGGACCATTAGCTTATAGTAAATGCAAAATATCAAACCTCTGGCTCTTGCAGTTTCCGAGAAGAAGATTTAAAAAAAAAAATCCTATATAAGTCTATGTAAAATTGTGACACCCCCCCGGGGAGGGGACAAACTTGACCCCAGAGTCACCATTTTAACAAACTTAGTAGAGGACCATAAGCTGATGCTACATGTAATACATGAGACCTCTGTGCCTTGTGGTTTCAGAGAAGAAGATTTTTAAAAGTTTTTCCTATATGTCTATATGAAACAAGAGGCCCAAGAGGGCCTGTGGACGCTCTACTGGCTAAAACAGCTCTTATAGATTTAGATAGATATAGCTAGATATAGCTCTCTTCTCCTATAGATTTAACAAAGAAAAATACAATATAGCATTTTTCAACAAATCAAGGGCCATAACTCTGTTATTACTAACAAGATCTAGCTAGTTTTCGAAATTGTCCAGGATTTCATTGATATACCGCGCTTTGCACAACTAGACATCATACTGAAGCTTCCTGCCAAATTTCGTAGAAATCCAACAAGCCGTTTAAGGAGTAGCGCCGACAAGAAATTTAAAATAAAAATGTCAAAGGGCCACAACTCCGTCAAAAATCAGCGAACTGGTTTCGTCGAAATTCAACAAGGCATTTAGGATGAGTAGCGCCGACAAGAAATTTTAAAGTAAGTGTCAAGTAATTAAAAAGATAATGAAAAAATTTAAAAAAAATTCAAAAAAATTCAAATCAATCAAAAAAAAAAAAAAAAAAAAAAAAAGGGGAAAAAAAAAAAATAGATATTTTTTTTTTTTGAACAAACTTTGTAAAGGACCATAAGCTTATAGCAAATGCAAGATATTAAACCTTAAGCTGTTGCAGTTCCAGAGAAGAAGATTTTTTTCAGTTTTTCCCTATACAAGCATTTATGTAAAACTGTGACCCCGGGGCGGGGCAAGATGTGACACCAGGGTCACCATTTGAACAAACTTGGTAAAGGACCATAAGCTTATAATAAATGTTTAATATCAAACATCTGGCTCTTGTAGTTTCCGAGAAGAAGATTTTTTAAAAAAAAAGATCCTATATAAGTCTATGTAAAACTGTGACCCTTGGGGCGGGGACAAATTTGACCCCAGGGTCAGCATTTGAACAAACTTAGTAGAGGACCATAAGCTGATGCTACATGTAATACATGAGAGCTCTGTGCCATGTGGTTCCAGAGAAGAAGATTTTTTTTCATTTTTGCCTATACAAGCCTATGTAAAACTGTGACCCCCGGGGTGGGGCCAAATGTGACCCCTGGGTCACCATTTGAACAAACTTGGTAGCGGACCACAAGCTTATAGCAAATGCAAAATATTAAACCTCTGGTTCTTGCAGTTTCAGAGAAGATTTTTTAAGTTTTTCCCTATACATGTCTATGTAAAACATTTGACCCTTGGGGCGGGGCCAAATGTGACCCGAGGGTCACCATTTGAACAAACTTGGTAAAGGACCATAAGCTTATAGTAAATGTAAAATATCAAACCTCCGGCTGTTGTAGTTTCCGAGAAGAAGATTTTTTTTTTTTAAAAATCCTATATAAGTCTATGTAAAATTGTGACCCCCGGGGCGGGGACAAATTTGACCCCAGGGTCACCATTTGAACAAACTTAGCAGAGGACCATAAGCTGATGCTACATGTAATACATGAGAGCTCTGTGCCTTGTGGTTTCAGAGAAGATTTTTTAAAGTTTTTTCCTATATGTCTATATGAAAAACATGCAAAACCTCAATATACAAACTTTGGACCCCCGGGGCACGGCCATTTTTGACCCCGGGGACTTTATTTGAACAATCTTGATAGTCTAGGCGTTGGCGATCATTTTAAAAGAAAAACTGTTGAAATCTGTCCAGAGGTTCTGGAGAAGAAGATTTTTTAAGGTTTCGACCATATATGGTAATGGCAGCCATCTTGGATGTAGCGCTGACCTAATTTTAACAAATCAAAAAAGCATTCATCTAAGGATCATCCATGTGAAGTTTGGTCAAAATTAGCCAAGCGGTTTTTGAGGAGAAGTCGTTTGAAGAAAAGTTAACGGACGGACGACGGACGACGGACGGACGACGGACGACGGAAGACGGACAACACACCATCCCATAAGCTCTGCTGGCCCTTGGCCAGTAGAGCTAAAAACTGCAAAATCTCAATATACAAACTTTGGACCCATGGGGCATGGCCATTTTTGAACCTGGGGACTTCATTTGAACAAACTTGATAGTCTAGACGTTGGCGATCAGTTTAAAAGAAAAACTGTTGAAATCTGTCCAGCGGTTCTTGAGAAGAAGATTTTTTAAGGTTTCAACCATATATGGTAATGGCGGCCATCTTGGATGTCGCACTGACCTAATTTTAACAAATCTAAAAACCATTCATCTAAGGATCATCCACGTGAAGTTTGGTCAAAATTGGCCAAGCGGTTTCTGAGGAGAAGTCGTTTGAAGCAAAAGTTAACGACGACGACGGACGACGGATGACGGACGACGGACGACGGACGAAGAGTGATCCCAATAGCTCACCTTTGAGCCTTCGGCTCAGGTGAGCTAAAAATGTCAAGGGGCCGTAACTCCATCAAAAATCAACGAACCGAAAAAAAAATGCAATAGGCACAGCAATGCTTCCTGCTAACACAGCGTTAACACAAAAAAAAATTCAAACAAAATATTTTTTAAAAAAAATAAAAATTAAAACAAAAAACAAATTATGAAAAAATAATATAACTATTAAAATAAAAAAAAATAAAAAAATATATATACTATTAAACAAAAAAAAATGGCAAAACATCTGGTAAAGTTTGGTAAAGATCAGATGAAAAATGACAGCACTATCGTATTAACGAGGCAAAATACAGCATTTTAACTAAATCAAGGGCCATAACTCCGCTGTTATTGGTTCGATCTGGCTGGTTTTCGAACTTGTGCGAGCTTTCATTGATATTAACAATCTGGTAAACTTTGGTAAAGATCGGATGAAAAATAAAGGCCTTTGGCCAGTAAAGCTAAAAATCATCAGCTCCAAAAAGTAGGTCAAGGTCATAGATGAAATCCAGGCATCCAAAAAAAAGATGCACTACCGAAGACACAACTATGTCAAAATAGAATATGTTTTCATCCAAAGATTAAGCTATAAATTAGGTTTAAAACAACTTGTGCATAATTCTAGTTCATGAGAAAGTGATGTTAATGTAACAATTAAAGTTATCTGCCCTTTGCTTGGATGGTGAAGGTCACATCCACATTTGCTTTGTCACGTTGCAATGTACCACTCAAGATACAACTATAAGCAAAGTTTGAAAGGTCTAAGTGCATACAGTTTGTGAAAAAGTGACCTAAACGCCGAAGTTGAAGGTAACAATTATAAGGTTATCTGCCCTTGCTTGAAGGGTCAAGGTCACTTCCACATTTGCTTTGTCACGTTGCGATGTACCACTCAAGATACAACTATAAGCAAAGTTTTAAAGGTCTAGTGCATACAGTTTGTGAAAAAGTGACCTAAACACAAAAGTTGAACCTAAAAATTAAGTTATCTGCCCTTTGCTTGGAGGGTCAAGGTCACTTCCACATTTGCTTTGTCACGTTGCGATTTACCACCCATGACACAACTATAAGCAAAGTTTGAAAGGTCTAGTGCATACAGTTTGTAAGAAAATGACCTTAAGGCAAAACTTGAATGTAGATGCCGCCGCCGCCGCTGCCACCGGAAAAGCAACACCTATGTCTCTTTTTTTTCTTCGAAAAGGCGAGACAAAAACGGCAATAATAGTTCCATCCAAGGTAATGGTCACCTTGGCCTTTGTCATCGTGACTATAAAAGCAATAGGGGTCCTCATCTCACCAATGGCAATGTACCTATAAAGTTTCATGAGAATGGGTGTATGGTTTTCAGAGTTAGGACATCAATTATAAAATTTGAATGGTGTATTACATCATTTTAGCACGTTTAGGCCATGTATGTCGATTTTTTGTAGTAGAGGCAGAACCCCCATTTTTCATGGGTAGATAAAGTACAGTACACCTCCCACCATTAGTAAGAATTGACACTTTCTCACAAGTCAAGCTCCCAATGGGATTTGAACCCGCAGAGGTGAGAGGCGAGAAGGTTAACAATGCAATGTTGTTAACCCATCGACCAAGGAGGCGCTACATCAATCATAATAAAAGTGATGTGCAGTGCTGAAATTATGATATTTTTAACTAATTACCATATTTTTAACTAATGGCCAATGAAAGAAGACGGGTACCTTGGTCATAAAAATAAATGAATACCTTATAATACTGTGGTGCCTGCTGTGACATCTTCAAAAAGACATACCACCGACCGATCCATCTGCCATACTGTGTACAGACCCATCTGCTATACTGTCTACAGACCCATCTGCCATATATATACTGTGTACTTCAGCACCAACAAGTCAACAGTCCCACAAACCTGAAGAAAAAGCAAATGGATTTATTAAAGGGACACACGGCAATCTTTATTTTTTTGAAAACTCACGGCGTCCCGTTAGTTTTTCTACATAACTTACATTTGTTCAATCAATAAAATTAATTATAACAATAATATCAAGCAAATTGTTTTTGCATATTGTTAACTTCTGATTATATTGCACCAATAATATATTTAAACCTATGGTAGAATATGAAAAAAGAAAATCGGTAAAACCGATGGATGCTCTCTGAAATGTAGATTCGACTTGTATGGCCTTTTATTACCCAGCAGTTTTCAATTTGCAGTACCATTAGTAGTTTTTGACATATGCTTCGGACAAGAATTACAATTATAAAATTACAAAGGGTAATAACGCTCTCTCATTGCCCTTTATCACTGTGTGAAGTTTCATTAAAGTTCCACGAGTGGTTCTTGAATAATGCTCCGGGCAAGACTTGTAGCTATAACATGACAAAGGGCAATAACTTTAATTTGAATGATGGCATACTTATGGTTCTTATGCTCTGCACTTCTTCTGACTGTCTTTTACCATTATAGTCCCGTTAGTGGTTTTTTAGTTATGCTTCGGACAATAAATATAAAATTACAAAGGTCAATAATTCTAATTTGAATGAAGACAGAGTTATGGTTCTTGCACTCTGCACTTCCTCTCATTGCCCTCTATTATTGTGTTTAGTTTCATTGTAGTTCCATCAATAGTTTTGAAGATATGCTCTGCACAATAGTGGGACGGACGGAAGGATGGAAGGACGGAAAAATCGGTGACTATGCTCCCCCGAAAATTTTCGGGAGCATAAAAAGTGAACTCAAAACTATATTTAATTATATGCCAGCAGGTTTAACAAGAGGTCAATGACCTTGAAGCTCTACTGATAGGTTTTTGATAGCTAGATCAACATTCCTGCGAAGTTTCATGAAAATCTGTTAAGTAGTTTTAGAGGAGTAGTCGCTACAAGTTTTATTATATAACTCTATGTAAACAAAGATGGCAGTGGCAGCCATGTTTAATGCT
The DNA here is from genome assembly GCA_037043455.1 of Cyrtodaria siliqua. Classification (NCBI taxonomy): domain Eukaryota; kingdom Metazoa; phylum Mollusca; class Bivalvia; order Adapedonta; family Hiatellidae; genus Cyrtodaria; species Cyrtodaria siliqua. The sequence goes on along the minus strand of JAWPHD010022906.1, from coordinate 1,619 downwards.
GAATCAAAATAATTTTCGATAAGGATCAACATCATGACATGCTGATCCTTTTAGAAAAGGTCCCATATCAATATCACTTATAGTCTTCAAGAAGTAGTTGCTACAAACTTATTTTTTAAAAATTGATTTTTAGCCATGGTGGCCATCTTGAATTTCCGGCCGACCTGAAATTTTGCTAGGATCAATTAAACTACAGGAGCAGCATTCCTGTGAAGTTTCATGAAAATCCTGCAAGTAGTTTCAGAGGAGTAGTCGCTACAAGTTTTTCCTATATAACTCTATGTAAAAAAAGATGGCCGCTGGCGGCCATGTTTGACATCCAATCATAATGAACTTTGGTTAGGACCAACTACAGGTCGTGCCAGTCATTTTGGAAAAAGTTCCGAATCAATATCACTTATGGTTTTTGAGAAGTAGTCGCCACAAAATCACATTTTTAAAATCTATTTTTAGCCTTGGATGCCGTCTTGAATTTCTTGAATTGCCGCATGTCCAATCAAAATGAACTTTGATTAGGACCAACTACATGTCATGCCAGTCCTTTTGGTAAAGGTTCCAAATCAACATCTCTTACGGTTTTTAAGTAGTCGCCACAAAATCGCATTTTTAAAATCTATTTTCAGCCATGGCGGCCATCTTGAATTTCCAGCCAACCTGAATTTTTCTAGGATCAATTAGACATCAAGAGCAACATTCCTGTGAAGTTTCATGAAATTCCTTTAAAGCTACAGACCCCCTATATTAACTGGTAATAACTCATGAATATGAATGAGTCACGTGTGCAATAGTTTCAAATCGACGAACACCCAAAAGTCGGTATATAAGGCAGAAATCGATGCGTAAAATATCACATTTTTATTTAGCCTTCGTACAGGTAACATCGATAAATATACGGCTTCAGAATATATGTGATACAAAAAGTACTTGCCCGGAAAGGGATTTGAACCACAGCCGTTGCGCTTTTAAGTTTTGAAGGCCCTACATTTAACCACTAGACCAAGGCTATTTATTGGTTTGTTCTAGCATTATTAACACTAAAAAGGCATTACGTAATAACTAGCACACAAACAAACTCATCATGCGCTAAATAACAAGTCGATATATGGTTGTTTTGAGGCGGAATATTGGGTTCATAGTGATAACATATAGTATTACACCAGGCAATGCCAATTTACACGTCCGACAAGATGGTCTATATATTTATGGATTCATCTTGATTTGCGTTCAAATATATGTTAAGTTATTTTGCCTCATAATAAATTGTAGTTTGTATACCATTTTCTCAAGCAGCGGTATATCTCAGTGATAGAGCACCGGACTTAAAATCAGAAGGTCGTGTGTTCGAGTCCCGAAAGAGGCAAATATTTTTTTCTTCTGTAAATCATAATGTTACCTGTGTACAGGTACGATGTGCACTGGTCGATGTCAATACAATAAATGATGTCCTACGTTATATTTGCTCGCTTAAATACCCGATTTCGACATGAGCTGGTGAACATGAAGTTACAAATAAAGACACGCCTACAAAGAAGAAATCGATTTATATAGAGGGTCTGTAGCTTTAAGCAGTTTCAGAGGAGTAGTCGCCACAAGATTTTCCTATATAACTATGTAAACAA
>JAWPHD010022905.1:0-23656 GCA_037043455.1 Cyrtodaria siliqua | reverse complement strand
ATGGAATATATATGTTTAAGAACTGAATATATATGTGTAAGAACGGAATATATATCTGTAATAACTGAATATATATGTGTAAGAACTGAATATATATGTGTTATAACTGAATATATATGTGTAAGAACTGAATATATATGCGTAAGATCGGAATATATATGCGTAAGAACGGAATATATATGCGTAAGAACGGAATATATATGTGTAAGAACTGAATATATATGCGTAAGAACTGAATATATATGCGTAAGCTGAATATATATGTGTAAGAACTGAATATATATGCGTAAGATCGGAATATATATGCGTAAGAACGGAATATATATGCGTAAGAACGGAATATAATTGTAAGAAATGAAGATATATGTGTAAGAACTGAATATATAAGTGTAAGAACTGAATATATATCTGTAAGAACTGAATATATATGTGTAAGAACTGAATATATATGCGTAAGAACGAAATATATATGCGTAAGAACGGAATATATATGCGTAAGAACTGAATATATATGTGAACGAACTGAATATATATGCGTAAGAACTGAATATATATGCGTAAAAATGGAATATATATTCGTAAGAACGGAATATATATGCGTAAGAACGGAATATATATGCGTAAGATCGGAATATATATGCGTAAGAACGGAATATATATGCGTAAGAACTGAATATATGCGTAAGAATGGAATATATATGCGTAAGAACGGAATATATATGCGTAAGAACGGAATATATATGCGTAAGAACTGAATATATATGCGTAAGAACGGAATATATATGCGTAAAAACTGGATATATATGTGTAAGAACTGAATATATATGTGTAAGAACTGAATATATATGCGTAAGAATGGAATATATATGCGTAAGAACTGAATATATATGTGTAAGAACTGAATATATATGTGTAAGAACTGAATATACATGTGTAAGAACTGAATATATATGCGTAAGATCGGAAAATATATGCGTAATAACGGAATATATATGCGTAAGAACGGAATATATATGCGTAAGAACGGAATATATATTTGTAAGAACTGAATATATATGTGTAAGAACTGAATATATATGTGTAAGAACTGAATATATATGTGTAAGAACAGAATATTAATCTGTAAGAACTGAATATATATGTGTAAGAACTGAATATATATGTGTTAGAACTGAATATATATGTGTAAGAACTGAATATATATGTGTAAGAACTGAATATATATGCGTAAGAACTGAATATATATGCGTAAGAACAGAATATATATGCGTAAGAACGGAAAATATATGAGTAAGAACGGAATATATATGCGTGAGAACGGAATATATATGTGTAAGAACTGAATATATATGTGTAAGGACGGAATATATATGCGTAAGAATGGAATATATATGTGTAAGAACTGAATATATATGTGTAAGAACGGAATATATATTTGTAAGAACTGAATATATGCGTAAGAACTGAATATATATGCGTAAGAACTGAATATATATGTGTAAGAACTGAATATATATGTGTAAGAACTGAATATATATGTATTAGTACTGAATATATATGTGTAGGAACTGAATATATATGTGTAAGAACTGAATATATATGCGTAAGAACGGAATATATATGTGTAAGAACTGAATATATATGCCTAAGAACGGAATATATATGTGTACGAACTGAATATATATGCGTAAGAACTTAATATATATGCGTAAGAATGGAATATATATGTGTAAGAACGGAATATATATGCGTAAGATCGGAATATATATGCGTAAGAACGGAATATATATGCGTAAGAACTGAATATATATGTGTAAGAAATGAATATATGCGTAAGAATGGAATATATATGCGTAAGAACGGAATAAATATGCGTAAGAACGGAATATATATGCGTAAGAACGGAATATATATGCGTAAAAACGGAAAATATATTTGTAAGAACTGAATATATATGTGTAAGGACGGAATATATATCTGTAAGAACTGAATATATATGTGGAAGAACTGAATATATATGTGTTAGAACTGAATAGATATGTGTAAGAACTGAATATATATGTGTAAGAACTGAATATATATGCGTAAGAATGGAATATATATGCGTAAGAACGTAATATATATCCGTAAGAACGGAATATATATGCGTAAGAACGGAATATATATGTGTAATAACTGAATATATATGTGTAAGAACTGAATATATATGTGTTAGAACTGAATATATATGTGTAAGAACTGAATATATATGCGTAAGATCGGAATATATATGCGTAAGAACGGAATATATATGCGTAAGAACGGAATATATATGTGTAAGAACTGAATATATATGCGTAAGAACTGAATATATATGCGTAAGCTGAATATATATGTGTAAGAACTGAATATATATGCGTAAGATCGGAATATATATGCATAAGAACGGAATATATATGCGTAAGAACGGAATATATATGCGTAAGAACGGAATATAATTGTAAGAACTGAAGATATATGTGTAAGAACTGAATATATAAGTGTAAGAACTGAATATATATCTGTAAGAACTGAATATATATGTGTAAGAAGTGAATATATATGCGTAAGAACGAAATATATATGCGTAAGAACGGAATATATATGCGTAAGAACTGAATATATATGTGTACGAACTGAATATATATGCGCAAGAACTGAATATATTTGCGTAAGTATGGAATATATATGAGTAAGAACGGAATATATATGCGTAAGAACGGAATATATATGCGTAAGAACGGAATATATATGCGTAAGAACGGAATATATATGTGTAAGAACTGAATATATATGTGTAAGGACGGAATATATATGCGTAAGGATGGAATATATATGTGTAAGAACTGAATATATATGTGTAAGAACGGAATATATATCTGTAATAACTGTATTATATGTGTAAGAACTGAATATATATGTGTTATAACTGAATATATATGTGTAAGAACTGAATATATATGCGTAAGATCGGAATATATATATGCGTAAGAACGGAATATATATGCGTAAGAACGGAATATATATGTGTAAGAACTGAATATATATGCGTAAGAACTGAATATATATGCGTAAGCTGAATATATATGTGTAAGAACTGAATATATATGCGTAAGATCGGAATATATATGCGTAAGAACGGAATATATATGCGTAAGAACGGAATATAATTGTAAGAACTGAAGATATATGTGTAAGAACTGAATATATAAGTGTAAGAACTGAATATATATCTGTAAGAACTGAATATATATGTGTAAGAACTGAATATATATGCGTAAGAACGAAATATATATGCGTAAGAACGGAATATATATGCGTAAGAACTGAATATATATGTGTACGAACTGAATATATATGCGTAAGAATGGAATATATATGCGTAAGAACTGAATCTATATGCGTAAGAACGGAATATATATGCGTAAGATCGGAATATATATGCGTAAGAACGGAATATATATGCGTAAGAACTGAATATATATGTGTAAGAACTGAATATATATGTCTAAGAACTGAATATATATGCGTAAGAACGGAATATATATGCGTAAGAACTGAATATATATGTGTAAGAACTGAATATATATGTGTAAGAACTGAATATACATGTGTAAGAACTGAATATATATGCGTAAGATCGGAAAATATATGCGTAATAACGGAATATATATGCGTAAGAACGGAATATATATGCGTAAGAACGGAATATATATTTGTAAGAACTGAATATATATGTGTAAGAACTGAATATATATGTGTAAGAACTGAATATATATGTGTAAATACTGAATATATATGCGTAAGAACTGAATATATAAGTGTAAGAACTGAATATATATGTGTAAGAACGGAATATATTTGCGTAAGAACGGAATATATATGCGTAAGAACGGAATATATATGCGTAAGAACGGAATATATATGTATTAGAACTGAATATATATGTGTAAGAACGGAATATATATGCGTAAGAATGGAATATATATGTGTAAGAAATAAATATATATGTGTAAGAACTGAATATATATGTGTAAGAACTGAATATATATGTGTAAATACTGAATATATATGCGTAAGAACTGAATATATAAGTGTAAGAACTGAATATATATGTGTAAGAACTGAATATATATGTGTAAGAACTGAATATATATGTGTAAGAACTGAATATATATGTGTAAGAACTGAATATATATGTGTAAGAACTGAATATATATTTGTAAGAACTGAATATATATGCGTAAGATCGGAATATATATGCGTAAGAACTGAATATATATGCGTAAGAACGGAATATATATGCGTAAGAACGGAATATATATGTGTAAGAACTGAATATATATGCGTAAGAACTGAATATATATGCGTAAGAACTGAATATATGCGTAAGAACTGAATATATATGCGTAAGAACTGAATATATATGTGTAAGAACTGAATATATATGTGTACGATCTGAATATGTATGTGTAAGTACTGAATATATATGTGTAAGAACTGAATATATATGTGTAATAACTGAATATATATGCGTAAGAACGGAATATATATGTGTAAGAACTGAATATATATGCGTAAGAACGGAATATATATGTGTAAGAACTGAATATATATGTGTACAAACTGAATATATATGCGTAAGAACTGAATATATATGCGTAAGAATGGAATATATATGCGTAAGAACGGAATATATATGCGTAAGATCGGAATATATATGCATAAGAACGGAATATATATGCGTAAGAACTGAATATATATGTGTAAGAACTGAATATATGCGTAAGAATGGAATATATATGCGTAAGAACTGAATATATATGCGTAAGAACGGAATATATATGCGTAAGAACGGAATATATATTCGTAAGAACGGAATATATATGTGTAAGAACTGAATATATATGTGTAAGGACGGAATATATATGCGTAAGAATGGAATATATATGTGTAAGAACTGAATATATATGTGTAAGAACGGAATATATATCTGTAAGAACTGAATATATATGTGTAAGAACTGAATATATATGTGTTAGAACTGAATATATATGTGTAAGAACTGAATATATATGTGTAAGAACTGAATATATATGCGTAAGAATGGAATATATATGCGTAAGAACGGAATATATATGCGTAAGAACGGAAAATATATGCGTAAGAACGGAATATATATGCGTAAGAACGGAATATATATGTGTAAGAACTGAATATATATGTGTAAGGAAGGAATATATATGCGTAAGAATGGAAAATATATGTGTAAGAACTGAATATATATGTGTAAGAACGGAATATATATCTGTAAGAACTGAATATATATGTGTAAGAACTGGATATATATGTATTAGAACTGAATATATATTTGTAAGAACTGAATATATGCGTAAGAACTGAATATATATGTGTAAGAACTGAATATATATGTGTAAGAACTGAATATATATGTGTAAGAACTGAATATATATGTGTAAGTACTGAATATGTATGTGTAAGAACTGAATATATATGTGTAAGAACTGAATATATATGCGTAAGAACGGAATATATATGTGTAAGAACTGAATATATATGCGTAAGAACGGAATATATATGTGTACGAACTGAATATATATGCGTAAGAACTGAATATATATGCGTAAGAATGGAATATATATGCGTAAGAACGGAATATATATGCGTAAGATCGGAATATATATGCGTAAGAACGGAATATATATGCATAAGAACTGAATATATATGTGTAATAATTGAATATATGCGTAAGAATGGAATATATATGCGTAAGAACGGAATAAATATGCGTAAGAACGGAATATATATGCGTAAGAACGGAATATATATGCGTAAGAACGGAATATATATGTGTAAGAACTGAATATATATGTGTAAGGACGGAATATATATGCGTAAGAATGGAATATATATGTGTAAGAACTGAATATATATGTGTAAGAACGGAATATATATCTGTAAGAACTGAATATATATGTGTAAGAACTGAATATATATGTGTTAGAACTGAATATATATGTGTAAGAACTGAATATATATGTGTAAGAACTGAATATATATGTGCAAGAATGGAATATATATGCGTAAGAACGTAATATATATGCGTAAGAACTGAATATATATGCGTAAGAACGGAATATATATGCGTAAGAACGGAATATATATGTGTAAGTACTGAATATATATGTGTAAGGACGGAATATATATGCGTAAGAATGGAATATATATGTGTAAGAACTGAATATATATGTGTAAGAACGGAATATATATCTGTAATAACTGAATATATATGTGTAAGAACTGAATATATATGTGTTAGAACTGAATATATATGTGTAAGAACTGAATATATATGCGTAAGATCGGAATATATATGCGTAAGAACGGAATATATATGCGTACGAACGGAATATATATGTGTAAGAACTGAATATATATGCGTAAGAACTGAATATATATGCGTAAGCTGAATATATATGTGTAAGAACTGAATATATATGCGTAAGATCGGAATATATATGCGTAAGAACGGAATATATATGCGTAAGAACGGAATATATATGCGTAAGAACGGAATATAATTGTAAGAACTGAAGATATATGTGTAAGAACTGAATATATAAGTGTAAGAACTGAATATATATCTGTAAGAACTGAATATATATGCGTAAGAACGGAATATATATGCGTAAGAACGGAATATATATGCGTAAGAACTGAATATATATGTGTACGAACTGAATATATATGCGTAAGAACTGAATATATATGCGTAAGAATGGAATATATATGCGTAAGAACGGAATATATATGCGTAAGAACGGAATATATATGCGTAAGATCGGAATATATATGCGTAAGAACGGAATATATATGCGTAAGAACTGAATATATGCGTAAGAATGGAATATATATTCGTAAGAACGGAATATATATGCGTAAGAACGGAATATATATGCGTAAGAACTGAATATATATGCGTAAGAACGGAATATATATGCGTAAGAACTGAATATATATGTGTAAGAACTGAATATATATGTGTAAGAACTGAATATATTTGCGTAAGAACGGAATATATATGCGTAAGAACTGAATATATATGTGTAAGAACTGAATATATATGTGTAAGAACTGAATATACATGTGTAAGAACTGAATATATATGCGTAAGATCGGAATATATATGCGTAATAACGGAATATATATGCGTAAGAACGGAATATATATGCGTAAGAACGGAATATATATTTGTAAGAACTGAATATATATATGTGTAAGAACTGAATATATATGTGTAAGAATTGAATATATATGCGTAAGAACGGAATATATATGCGTAAGAACGGAATGTATATGCGTAAGAACGGAATATATATGCGTAAGAACGAAATATATATGCGTTAGAACGGAATATATATGTATTAGAACAGAATATATATGTGTAAGAACGGAATATATATGCGTAAGAATGAAATATATATGTGTAAGAAATAAAAAATATATGTGTGAGAACTGAATATATATGTGTAAGAACTAAATATATATGTGTAAATACTGAATATATATGCGTAAGAACGGAATATATATGTGTAAGAACTGAATATATATGTGTAAGAACTGAATATATATGTGTAAGAACCGAATATATATGTGTAAGAACTGAATATATATGTGTAAGAACTGAATATATATGCGTAAGAACTGAATATATGCGTAAGAACTGAATATATATGCGTAAGAACTGAATATATATGTTTAAGAACTGAATATATATGTGTAAGAGCTGAATATATATGCGTAAGAACGGAATATATATGTGTAAGAACTGAATATATATGCGTAAGAACGGAATATATATGTGTAAGAACTGAATATATATGTGTACGAACTGAATATATATGCGTAAGAATGGAATATATATGCGTAAGAACTGAATATATATGCGTAAGAACGGAATATATATGCGTAAGAACGGAATATATATGCGTAAGATCGGAATATATATGCGTAAGAACGGAATATATATGTGTAAGAACTGAATATATATGTGTAAGGACGAAATATATATGCGTAAGAATGGAATATATATGTGTAAGAACTGAATATATATGTGTAAGAACGGAATATAGATATGTAAGAACTGAATATATATGTGTAAGAACTGAATATATATGTGTTAGAACTGAATATATATGTGTAAGAACTGAATATATATGTGTAAGAACTGAATATATATGCGTAAGAATGGAATATATATGCGTAAGAACGGAATATATATGCGTAAGAACTAAATATATATGCGTAAGAACGGAATATATATGCGTAAGAACGGAATATATATGCGTAAGAACGAAATATATATGTGTAAGAACTGAATATATATGTGTAAGAACGGAATATATATGACTAAGAACTGAATATGTATGTGTAAGAACTGAATATATATGAGTAAGAACGGAATATATATGCGTAAGAACTAAATATATATGCGTAAGAACGGAATATATATGCGTAAGAATGATATATATATGTGTAAGAAATAAATATATATGTGTAAGAACTGAATATATATGTGTAAGAACTGAATATATATGTGTAAATACTGAATATATATGCGTAAGAACTGAATATATATGTGTAAGAACTGAATATATATGTGTAAGAACTGAAAATATATGTGTAAGAACGGAATATATATGCGTAAGAACGGAATATATATGCGTTAGAACGGAATATATATGCGTAAGAACGGAATATATATGCGAAAGAACGGAATATATATGTATTAGAACTGAATATATATGTGTAAGAACGGAATATATATGCGTAAGAACGGAATATATATGCGTAAGAACTGAATATATATGTGTAAGAACTGAATATATATGTGTAAGAACTGAATATACATGTGTAAGAACGGAATATATATGCGTAAGATCGGAATATATATGCGTAATAACGGAATATATATGCGTAAGAACGGAATATATATGCGTAAGAACGGAATATATATTTGTAAGAACTGAATATATATATGTGTAAGAACTGAATATATATGTGTAAGAACTGAATATATATGCGTAAGAACGGAATATATATGCGTAAGAACGGAATGTATATGCGTAAGAACGGAATATATATGCGTAAGAACGAAATATATATGCGTTAGAACGGAATATATATGTATTAGAACAGAATATATATGTGTAAGAACGGAATATATATGCGTAAGAATGAAATATATATGTGTAAGAAATAAATATATATGTGTGAGAACTGAATATATATGTGTAAGAACTAAATATATATGTGTAAATACTGAATATATATGCGTAAGAACGGAATATATATGTGTAAGAACTGAATATATATGTGTAAGAACTGAATATATATGTGTAAGAACGGAATATATATGCGTAAGAATGAAATATATATGTGTAAGAAATAAATATATATGTGTGAGAACTGAATATATATGTGTAAGATCTAAATATATATGTGTAAATACTGAATATATATGCGTAAGAACGGAATATATATGTGTAAGAACTGAATATATATGTGTAAGAACTGAATATATATGTGTAAGAACCGAATATATATGTGTAAGAACTGAATATATATGTGTAAGAACTGAATATATATGCGTAAGAACTGAATATATGCGTAAGAACTGAATATATATGCGTAAGAACTGAATATATATGTTTAAGAACTGAATATATATGTGTAAGAACTGAATATATATGCGTAAGAACGGAATATATATGTGTAAGAACTGAATATATATGCGTAAGAACGGAATATATATGTGTAAGAACTGAATATATATGTGTACGAACTGAATATATATGCGTAAGAATGGAATATATATGCGTAAGAACTGAATATATATGCGTAAGAACGGAATATATATGCGTAAGAACGGAATATATATGCGTAAGATCGGAATATATATGCGTAAGAACGGAATATATATGTGTAAGAACTGAATATATATGTGTAAGGACGAAATATATATGCGTAAGAATGGAATATATATGTGTAAGAACTGAATATATATGTGTAAGAACGGAATATAGATATGTAAGAACTGAATATATATGTGTAAGAACTGAATATATATGTGTTAGAACTGAATATATATGTGTAAGAACTGAATATATATGTGTAAGAACTGAATATATATGCGTAAGAATGGAATATATATGCGTAAGAACGGAATATATATGCGTAAGAACTAAATATATATGCGTAAGAACGGAATATATATGCGTAAGAACGGAATATATATGCGTAAGAACGAAATATATATGTGTAAGAACTGAATATATATGCGTAAGAACGGAATATATATGTGTAAGAACTGAATATATATGTGTAAGAACTGAATATATATGAGTAAGAACGGAATATATATGCGTAAGAACTAAATATATATGCGTAAGAACGGAATATATATGCGTAAGAATGATATATATATGTGTAAGAAATAAATATATATGTGTAAGAACTGAATATATATGTGTAAGAACTGAATATATATGTGTAAATACTGAATATATATGCGTAAGAACTGAATATATATGTGTAAGAACTGAATATATATGTGTAAGAACTGAAAATATATGTGTAAGAACGGAATATATATGCGTAAGAACGGAATATATATGCGTAAGAACGGAATATATATGCGTAAGAACGGAATATATATGCGAAAGAACGGAATATATATGTATTAGAACTGAATATATATGTGTAAGAACGGAATATATATGCGTAAGAATGGAATATATATGTGTAAGAAATAAATATATATGTGTAAGAACTGAATATATATGTGTAAGAACTGAATATATATGTGTAAATACTGAATATATATGCGTAAGAACTGAATATATATGTGTACGAACTGAATATATATTTGTAAGAACTGAATATATATGTGTAAGAACTGAATATTAATGCGTAATATCGGAATATATATGCGTAAGAACTGAATATATATGCGTAAGAACGGAATATATATGTGTAAGAACTGAATATATATGTGTAAGAATGGAATATATATGCGTAAGAACTGAATATATAGGTGTAAGAACTGAATATATATGTGTAAGAACTGAATATATATTTGTAAAATCGGAATATATATGCGTAAGATCGGAATATATGCGTAAGAACTGAATATATATGCGTAAGAACTGAATATATATGTGTAAGAACTGAATATATATGTGTAAGATCTGATATGTGTAAGTACTGAATATATATGTGTAAGAACTGAATATATATGTGTAAGAACTGAATATATATGAGTAAGAACGGAATATATATGTGTAAGAACTGAATATATATGCGTAAGAACGGAATATATATGTGTAAGAACTGAATATATATGTGTACGAACTGAATATATATGCGTAAGAACTGAATATATATGCGTAAGAATGGAATATATATGCGTAAGAACGGAATATATATGCGTAAGATCGGAATATATATGCGTAAGAACGGAATATATATGCGTAAGAACTGAATATATATGTGTAATAACTGAATATATGCGTAAGAATGGAATATATATGCGTAAGAACGGAATATATATGCGTAAGAACGGAATATATATGCGTAAGAACGGTATATATATGCGTAAGAACGGAATATATATGCGCAAGAACGGAATATATATGTGTAAGTACTGAATATATATGTGTAAGAACTGAATATATATGTGTAAGAACTGAATATATATGCGTAAGAACGGAATATATATGTGTAAGAACTGAATATATATGCGTAAAAACGGAATATATATGTGTAAGAACTGAATATATATGTGTACGAACTGAATATATATGCGTAAGAACTGAATATATATGCGTAAGAATGGAATATATATGCGTAAGAACTGAATATATATTTGTAAGAACTGAATATATATGTGTAAGAACTGAATATATATGCGTAATATCGGAATATATATGCGTAAGAACTGAATATATATGTGTAAGAACGGAATATATATGCGTAAGAACTGAATATATAGGTGTAAGAACTGAATATATATGTGTAAGAACTGAATATATATTTGTAAAATCGGAATATATATGCGTCAGATCGGAATATATGCGTAAGAACTGAATATATATGCGTAAGAACTGAATATATATGTGTAAGAACTGAATATATATGTGTAAGATCTGATATGTGTAAGTACTGAATATATATGTGTAAGAACTGAATATATATGTGTAAGAACTGAATATATATGCGTAAGAACGGAATATATATGTGTAAGAACTGAATATATATGTGTACGAACTGAATATATATGCGTAAGAACTGAATATATATGCGTAAGAACTTAATATATATGCGTAAGAACGGAATATATATGCGTAAGATCGGAATATATATGCGTAAGAACGGAATATATATGCGTAAGAACTGAATATATATGCGTAAGAATGGAATATATATGCGTAAGAACGGAATATATATGCGTAAGAACGGAATATATATGCGTAAGATCGGAATATATATGCGTAAGAACGGAATATATATGCGTAAGAACTGAATATATGCGTAAGAATGGAATATATATGCGTAAGAACGGAATATATATGCGTAAGAACGGAATATATATGCGTAAGAACGGTATATATATGCGTAAGAACGGAATATATATGCTCAAGAACGGAATATATATGTGTAAGTACTGAATATATATGTGTAAGAACTGAATATATATGCGTAAGAACGGAATATATATGTGTAAGAACTGAATATATATGTGTACGAACTGAATATATATGCGTAAGAACTGAATATATATGCGTAAGAATGGAATATATATGCGTAAGAACGGAATATATATGCGTAAGAACGGAATATATATGCGTAAGAACGGAATATATATGTGTAAGAACTGAATATATATGTGTAAGGACGGAATATATATGCGTAAGAATGGAATATATATGTGTAAGAACTGAATATATATGTGTAAGAACGGAAAATATATCTGTAAGAACTGAATATATATGTGTAAGCACTGAATATATATGTGTACAAAATGAATATATATGTGTAAGAACTGAATATATATGTGTAAGGACGGAATATATATGCGTAAGAATGGAATATATATGTGTAAGAACTGAATATATATGTGTAAGAACGGAATATATATCTGTAAGAACTGAATATATATGTGTAAGAACTGAATATATATGTGTTAGAACTGAATATATATGTGTAAGAACTGAATATATATGTGTAAGGACGGAATATATATGCGTAAGAATGGAATATATATGTGTAAGAACTGAATATTTATGTGTAAGAACGGAATATATATGCGTAAGAATGGAATATATATGTGTAAGAACTGAATATATATGTGTTAGAACTGAATATATATATGTAAGAACTTAATATATATGCGTAAGAATGGAATATATATGCGTAAGAACGGAATATATATGCGTAAGAACGGAATATATATGTGTACGAACTGAATATATATGCGTAAGAACTGAATATATATGCGTAAGAATGGAATATATATGCGTAAGAACGGAATATATATGCGTAAGAATGGAATATATATGTGTAAGAACTGAATATATATGTGTAAGAACGGAATATATATGCGTAAGAATGGAATATATATGTGTAAGAACTGAATATATATGTGTTAGAACTGAATATATATATGTAAGAACTGAATATATATGCGTAATAATGGAATATATATGCGTAAGAACGGAATATATATGCGTAAGAACGGAATATATATGTGTACGAACTGAATATATATGCGTAAGAACTGAATATATATGCGTAAGAATGGAATATATATGCGTAAGAACGGAATATATATGCATAAGAACGGAATATATATGCGTTAGATCGGAATATATATGCGTAAGAACGGAATATATATGCGTAAGAACTGAATATATATGTGTAAGAACTGAATATATGCGTAAGAATGGAATATATATGCGTAAGAACGTAATATATATGCGTAAGAACGGAATATATATGCGTAAGATCGGAATATATATGCGTAAGAACGGAATATATATGTGTAAGAACTGAATATACATGTGTAAGGACGGAATATATATGCGTAAGAATGGAATATATATGTGTAAGAACTGAATATATATGTGTAAGAACGGAATATAGATATGTAAGAACTGAATATATATGTGTAAGAACTGAATATATATGTGTTAGAACTGAATATATATGTGTAAGAACTGAATATATATGTGTAAGAACTGAATATATATGTAAGAATGGAATATATATGCGTACGAACGGAATATATATGCGTAAGCATTAAATATATATGCGTAAGAACGGAATATATATGCGTAAGAACGGAATATATATGCGTAAGAACGGAATATATATGTGTAAGAACTCAATATATATGTGTAACAACGGAATATATATGTGTAAGAACTGAATATATATGCGTAAGAACGGAAAATATATTTGTAAGAAATGAATATATATGTGTATGAACTGAATATGTATGTGTAAGAACTGAATATATATGTGTAAGAACTGAATATATATGTGTAAGAACTGAATATATATGTGTAAGAACTGAATATATATGAGTAAGACCTGAATATATATGCGTAAGAACTAAATATATATGCATAAGAACGGAATATATATGCGTAAGAACGGAATATATATGCGTAAGAACGGAATATATATGCGTAAGAACGGAATATATATGCGTGAGAACGGAATATATATGCGTAAGAACGGAATATATATGTATTAGAACAGAATATATATGCGTAAGAACGAAATATATATGCGTAAGAACGGAATATATATGTGTAAGAACTGAATATATATGTGTAAGGACGGAATATATATGCGTAAGAACTGAATATATATGTGTAAGAACGGAATATATATGCGTAAGAACTGAATATATATGCGTAAGAATGGAATATATATGTGTAAGAACTGAATATATATGCGTAAGAATGGAATATATATGTGTAAGAACTGAATATATATGTGTACGAACTGAATATATATGCGTAAGAACTGAATATATATGCGTAAGAATGGAATATATATGCGTAAGAACGGAATATATATGCGTAAGATCGGAATATATATGCGTAAGAACGGAATATATATGCGTAAGAACTGAATATATATGTGTAAGAACTGAATATATGCGTAAGAACGGAATATATATGCGTAAGAACTGAATATATATGTGTAAGAACTGAATATATGCGTAAGAATGGAATATATATGCGTAAGAACGGAATATATATGCGTAAGAACGGAATATATATGCGTAAGAACGGAATATATATGCGTAAGAACCGAATATATATGTGTAAGTACTGAATATATATGTGTAAGAACTGAATATATATGTGTAAGAACTGAATATATATGCGTAAGAACGGAATATATATGTGTAAGAACTGAAAATATATGCGTAAGAACGGAATATATATGTGTAAGAACTGAATATATATGTGTACGAACTGAATATATATGCGTAAGAACTGAATATATATGCGTATGAATGGAATATATATGCGTAAGAACGGAATATATATGCGTAAGAACGGAAAATATATGCGTAAGAACTGAATATATATGTGTAAGAACTGAATATATGCGTAAGAATGGAATATATATGCGTAAGAACGGAATATATATGCGTAAGAACGGAATATATATGCGTAAGAACGGAATATATATGCGTAAGAACTGAATATATATGCGTAAGAATGGAATATATATGCGTAAGAACGGAATATATATGCGTAAGAACGGAATATATATGCGTAAGAATGGAATATATATGCGTAAAAACGGAATATATATGTGTAAGAACTGAATATATATGTGTAGGACGGAATATATATGCGTACGAATGGAATATATATGTGTAAGAACTGAATATATATGTGTAAGAACGGAATATATATCTGTAAGAACTGAATATATATGTGTAAGAACTGAATATATATGTGTTAGAACTGAATATATATGTGTAAGAACTGAATATATGCGTAAGAACTGAATATATATGCGTAAGAACTGAATATATATGTGTAAGAACTGAATATATATGTGTAAGAACTGAATATATATGTGTAAGTACTGAATATATATGTGTAAGAACTGAATATATATGTGTAAGAACTGAATATATATGCGTAAGAACGGAATATATATGTGTAAGAACTGAATATATATGCGTAATAACAGAATATATATGTGTAAGAACTGAATATATATGTGTACGAACTGAATATATATGCGTAAGAACTGAATATATATGCATAAGAATGGAATATATATGCGTAAGAACGGAATATATATGCGTAAGAACGGAATATATATGCGTAAGATCGGAATATATATGCGTAAGAACGGAATTTATATGTGTAAGAACTGAAAATATATGTGTAAGGACGGAATATATATGCGTAAGAATGGAATATATATGTGTAAGAACTGAATATATATGTGTAAGAACGGAATATAGATATGTAAGAACTGAATATATATGTGTAAGAACTGAATATATATGAGTTAGAACGGAATATGTATGTGTAAGAACTGAATATATATGTGTATGAACTGAATATATATGAGTAAGAACTGAATATATATGTGTAAGAACTGAATATATATGTGTTAGAACTGAATATATATTTGTAAGAACTGAATATATATGTGTAAGAACTGAATATATATGGGTAAGAACGGAATATATATGCGTAAGAACGGAATATATATGTGTAAGAACTGAATATATATGTGTAAGGACGGAATATATATGCGTAAGAATGGAATATATATGTGTAAGAACTGAATATATATGTGTAAGAACGGAATATATATCTGTAAGAACTGAATATATATGTGTAAGAACTGAATATATATGTGTTATAACTGAATATATATGTGTAAGAACTGAATATATGCGTAAGAACTGAATATATATGCGTAAGAACTGAATATATATGCGTAAGAACGGAATATATATGTGTAAGAACTGAATATATATGTGTACGAACTGAATATATATGGGTAAGAACTAAATATATATGCGTAAGAATGGAATATATATGCGTAAGAACGGAATATATATGCGTAAGATCGGAATATATATGCGTAAGAACGGAATATATATGCGTAAGAACTGAATATATATGTGTAAGAACTGAATATATGCGTAAGAATGGAATATATATGCGTAAGAACGGAATATATATGCCTAAGAACGGAATATATATGCGTAAGAACGGAATATATATGTGTAAGAACTGAATATATATGTGTAAGGACGGAATATATATGCGTAAGAATGGAATATATGTGTAAGAACTGAATATATATGTGTAAGAACGGAATATATATCTGTAAAAAATGAATATATATGTGTAAGAACTGAATATATATGTGTTAGAACTGAATATATATGTGTAAGAACTGAATATATATGTGTAAGAACTGAATATATATGCGTAAGAATGGAATATATATGCGTAAGAACGGAATATATATGCGTAAGAACGGAATATATATGCGTAAGAACGGAATATATATGTGTAAGAACTGAATATATATGTGTAAGGACGGAATATATATGCGTAAGAATGGAACATATATGTGTAAGAACTGAATATATATGTGTAAGAACGGAATATATATCTGTAAGAACTGAATATATATGTGTAAGAACTGAATATATATGTGTTAGAACTGAATATTTCTGTGTAAGAACTGAATATATGCGTATATATTTGTAATTACTGAATATATATGTGTAAGAACTGAATATATATGTTTAAGAACTGAATATATATGCGTAAGAACGGAATATATATGCTTAAGAACGGAATATATATGTGTAAGAACTGAATATATATGTGTACGAACTGAATATATATGGGTAAGAACTGAATATATATGCGTAAGAATGGAATATATATGCGTAAGAACGGAATATATATGTGTAAGAACTGAATATATATGTGTAAGAACTGAATATATATGCGTAAGAACGGAATATATATGCGTAAGAACGGAATATATATGTGTAAGAACTGAATATATATGTGTACGAACTGAATATATATGCGTAAGAACTGAATATATATGCGTAAGAATGAAATATATATGCGTAAGAACGGAATATATATGCGTAAGTTCGGAATATATATGCGTAAGAACGGAATATATATGCGTAAGAACGGACTATATATGCGTAAGATCTTAATATATATGCAAGAGAACGGAAAATATATGCGTAAGAACTGAATATATATGTGTAAGAACTGAATATATATGTGTAAGAACTGAATATATATTTGTAAGAACTGAATATATATGCGTAAGAACTGAATATATATGTGTAAGAACTAAATATATATGTGTAAGAACTGAATATATATTTGTAAGAACTGAATATATATGCGTAAGATCGGAATATATATGCGTAAGAATTGAATATATATGCGTAAGAACGGAATATATATGCGTAAGAACGGAATATATATGTGTAAGAACTTAATATATATGTGTAAGAACTGAATATATATGGGTAAGAACTGAATATATATTTGTAAGAACTGAATATATATGTGTAAGAACTGAATATATATGTGTAAGAACTAAATATATATGTGTAAGAACTGAATATATATTTGTAAGAACTGAATATATATGCGTAAGATCGGAATATATATGCGTAAGAATTGAATATATATGCGTAAGAACGGAATATATATGCGTAAGAACGGAATATATATGTGTAAGAACTGAATATATATGCGTAAGAACTGAATATATATGCATAAGAACTGAATATATGAGTAAGAACTGAATATATATGCGTAAGAACTGAATATATATGTGTAAGAACTGAATATATATATGTAAGAACTGAATATATATGTGTAAGAACTGAATATATATTTGTAAGAACTGAATATATATGCGTAAGATCGGAATATATATGCGTAAGAACAGACTATATATGCGTAAGAACGGAATATATATGCGTAAGAACGGAATATATATGCGTAAGAACGGAATATATATGCGTAAGAACTGAATATATATGTGTAAGAACTGAATATATATGTGTAAGAACTGAATATATATGCGTAAGAACGGAATATATATGCGTAAGAACTTAATATATATGTGTAAGAACTGAATATATATGTGTAAGAACTGAATATGCATGTGTAAGAACTGAATATATATGCGTAAGATCGGAATATATATGCGTAAGAACGGAATATATATGCGTAAGAACGGAATATATATTTGTAAGAACTGAATATATATGTGTAAGATCTGAATATATATGTGTAAGAACTGAATATATATGTGTAAGATCTGAATATATATGTGTAAGTACTGAATATATATGTGTAAGAACTGAATATATATGCGTAAGAACGGAATATATATGTGTAAGAACTGAATATATATGCGCAAGAACGGAATATATATGTGTAAGAACTGACTATATATGTGAACGAACTGAATATATATGCGTAAGAACTGAATATATATGCGTAAGAATGGAATATATATGCGTAAGAACGGAATATATATGCGTAAGATCGGATTATAAATGCGTAAGAACGGAATATATATGCGTAAGAACTGAATATATATGTGTAAGAACTGAATATATGCGTAAGAATGGAATATATATGCGTAAGAACGGAATATATATGCGTAAGAACGGAATATATATGTGTAAGAACTGAATATATATGTGTAAGGACGGAATATATATGCGTAAGAATGGAATATATGTGTAAGAACTGAATATATATGTGTAAGAACGGAATATATATCTTTAAGAACTGAATATATATGTGTAAGAACTGAATATATATGTGTTAGAACTGAATATATATGTGTAAGAACTGAATATATATGTGTAAGAACTGAATATATATGCGTAAGAATGGAATATATAAGCGTAAGAACGGAATATATATGCGTAAGAACGGAATATATATGCGTAAGAACGGAATATATATGCTTAAGAACTGAATATATATGTGTAAGAAATGAATATATATGTGTAAGAACTGAATATACATGCGTAAGAACAGAATATATATGCGTAAGAAATGAATATATATGTGTAAGAACTGAATATGCATGTGTAAGAACTGAATATATATGCGTAAGATCGGAATATATATGCAGTAAGATCGGAATATATATGCGTAAGAACGGAATATATATGCGTAAGAACGGAATATATATTTGTAAGAACTGAATATATATGTGTAAGAACTGAATATATATGTGTAAGAACTGAATATATATGTGTAAGAACTGAATATATATGCGTAAGAACGGAATATATATTCTTAAGAACGGAATATATATGCGTAAGAACGGAATATATATGCGTAAGAACGGAATATATATGCGTAAGAACGGAATATATATGTGTAAGAACGGAATATATAAGCGTAAGAATGAAATATATATGTGAAAAAAATAAATATATATGTGTGAGAACTGAATATATATGTGTAAGAGCTGAATATATATGTGTAAATACTGAATATATATGCGTAAGAACGGAATATATATGTGTAAGAACTGAATATATATGTGTAAGAACTGAATATATATGTGTAAGAACTGAATATATATGTGTAAGAACCGAATATATATGTGTAAGAACTGAATATATATGTGTAAGAACTGAATATATATGTGTAAGAACTGAATATATATTTGTAAGAACTGAATATATATGCGTAAGAACTGAATATATATGTGTAAGAACTAAATATATATGTGTAAGAACTGAATATATATTTGTAAGAACTGAATATATATGCGTAAGATCGGAATATATATGCGTAAGAATTGAATATATATGCGTAAGAACGGAATATATATGCGTAAGAACGGAATATATATGTGTAAGAACTTAATATATATGTGTAAGAACTGAATATATATTGTAAGAACTGAATATATATATGTAAGAACTGAATATATATGTGTAAGAACTGAATATATATGTGTAAGAACTAAATATATATGTGTAAGAACTGAATATATATTTGTAAGAACTGAATATATATGCGTAAGATCGGAATATATATGCGTAAGAATTGAATATATATGCGTAAGAACGGAATATATATGCGTAAGAACGGAATATATATGTGTAAGAACTGAATATATATGCGTAAGAACTGAATATATATGCATAAGAACTGAATATATGCGTAAGAACTGAATATATATGCGTAAGAACTGAATATATATGTGTAAGAACTGAATATATATGTGTAAGAACTGAATATATATGTGTAAGAACTGAATATATATTTGTAAGAACTGAATATATATGCGTAAGATCGGAATATATATGCGTAAGAACAGACTATATATGCGTAAGAACGGAATATATATGCGTAAGAACGGAATATATATGCGTAAGAACGGAATATATATGCGTAAGAACTGAATATATATGTGTAAGAACTGAATATATATGTGTAAGAACTGAATATATATGCGTAAGAACGGAATATATATGCGTAAGAACTGAATATATATGTGTAAGAACTGAATATATATGTGTAAGAACTGAATATGCATGTGTAAGAACTGAATATATATGCGTAAGATCGGAATATATATGCGTAAGAACGGAATATATATGCGTAAGAACGGAATATATATTTGTAAGAACTGAATATATATGTGTAAGATCTGAATATATATGTGTAAGAACTGAATATATATGTGTAAGATCTGAATATATATGTGTAAGTACTGAATATATATGTGTAAGAACTGAATATATATGCGTAAGAACGGAATATATATGTGTAAGAACTGAATATATATGCGGAAGAACGGAATATATATGTGTAAGAACTGACTACATATGTGTACGAACTGAATATATATGCGTAAGAACTGAATATATATGCGTAAGAATGGAATATATATGCGTAAGAACGGAATATATATGCGTAAGATCGGAATATAAATGCGTAAGAACGGAATATATATGCGTAAGAACTGAATATATATGTGTAAGAACTGAATATATGCGTAAGAATGGAATATATATGCGTAAGAACGGAATATATATGCGTAAGAACTGAATATATATGTGTAAGAACTGAATATATATGTGTAAGGACGGAATATATATGCGTAAGAATGGAATATATGTGTAAGAACTGAATATATATGTGTAAGAACGGAATATATATCTGTAAGAACTGAATATATATGTGTAAGAACTGAATATATATGTGTTAGAACTGAATATATATGTGTAAGAACTGAATATATATGTGTAAGAACTGAATATATATGCGTAAGAATGGAATATATAAGCGTAAGAACGGAATATATATGCGTAAGAACAGAATATATATGCGTAAGAACGGAATATATATGTGTAAGAAATGAATATATATGTGTAAGAACTGAATATATATGCGTAAGAACGGAATATATATGCGTAAGAACTGAATATATATGTGTGAGAACTGAATATATATGTGTAAGAACTGAATATGCATGTGTAAGAACTGAATATATATGCGTAAGATCGGAATATATATGCGTAAGATCGGAATATATATGCGTAAGAACGGAATATATATGCGTAAGAACGGAATATATATTTGTAAGAACTGAATATATATGTGTAAGAACTGAATATATATGTGTAAGAACTGAATATATATGTGTAAGAACTGAATATATATGCGTAAGAACGGAATATATATTCTTAAGAACGGAATATATATGCGTAAGAACGGAATATATATGCGTAAGAACGGAATATATATGTGTAAGAACGGAATATATATGTGTAAGAACGGAATATATAAGCGTAAGAATGAAATATATATGTGAAAAAAATAAATATATATGTGTGAGAACTGAATATATATGTGTAAGAACTGAATATATATGTGTAAATACTGAATATATATGCGTAAGAACGGAATATATATGTGTAAGAACTGAATATATATGTGTAAGAACTGAATATATATGTGTAAGAACTGAATATATATGTGTAAGAACCGAATATATATGTGTAAGAACTGAATATATATGTGTAAGAACTGAATATATATGCGTAAGATCGTAATATATATGCGTATGAACTGAATATATATGCGTAAGAACGGAATATATATGTGTAAGAACTGAATATATATGTGTAAGAACGGAATATATATGCGTAATAATGGAAGTAATATGTGTAAGAACTGAATATATATGTGTAAGAACTGAATATATATGTGTAAGAACTGAATGTATATGTGTAAGAACTGAATATATATTTGTAAGAACTGAATATATATGCGTAAGATCGGAATATATATGCGTAAGAACAGACTATATATGCGTAAGAACGGAATATATATGCGTAAGAACGGAATATATATGTGTAAGAACTGAATATATATGCGTAAGAACTGAATATATATGCGTAAGAACTGAATATATATGCGTAAGAACTGAATATATATGTGTAAGAACTGAATATATATGTGTA
>JAWPHD010022904.1:0-23659 GCA_037043455.1 Cyrtodaria siliqua | reverse complement strand
TAGTACCATGCTGTATTAGTACGTGTACGTCACGTATTATATACCCTCCTTTAATATCATAATTGAAAAGCATGTGGACAAAAACATATATACTTATACGTACATATAATTAGTAATCATAATAAAAAGATTTCAAAAGAGAGCACTAAACTTAATTGTTAATGTTCGAACAAATTGTTTTGGATTTTTAAATTTTAGTTGGTTTCTCTGGATGTGGATTTTATTTGTTAGAGATTTCCTTTTGATGGGATGTAGTTTTGAGTTACACTGCTTGTCTATTTGGGCGCTGAAGACAGGATAACTAGCGAGGATTGTGCGCACTATAAAATCGATTCAAGCTAACCAGTAGGCCTTATTGTCTATTGAACGTTCCAAGTCGGTAACCCTGTCTTCACCACCCTTTCTGTTGTTTTTTGTCGTCTTTCATTGTAGTTTCAAGTCTTTGTTTGCAGTACAGTGCGGACCTACGATGCCATTGCGTTCGACGCTGTGGTTTCTATAGGACCCCTATATATCATTTTGTTTTTATGCACGTAAACCAAATATCCTATCCTCTGACTCTTTTAGTTTCAGAAGAGATTTTTACAATTACCTTTCCTGTCTTAGTTCAGATGGCCTAATTTTAACAAATTTGAAAAACATTGACCTCCGAGTCATTCAGGTGAAGTTTGTTCAAATTGACCAAGCGGTTACTGAAAAGACTGTCGTTTCAAGTAATTTTTGACAGACATACTGACGGACGGACGGGCGGACGGACAGGGGCGGACGGACGACGGACGTAAAGTGATCATAATTGCTCAATGGAGCCTTCGACCACAAGATGAACTAAAGCGTGAATCTTTAATAGGCATAATTTACTATTAATTAGATCAAACTCGCCCGTAAAAGAATTATACATTCACAAGACGCTCTTTGTGAGTCATTATTCCGAACTGGTTTAACAAAAAAAACAAAATTAATATGAACCATTTTAAGATTCTTTATATAACGAATGTCTTTCATAACAACACATTAAAAAGCAACTACATGTAACATGATCAAGTTGGTGAGCACAAACAAAAACACTCACAAAGTCCAATTAAAATTATTTGTCTCGCAAGTCTCATATCATGTAACTTGTAATCTGCACAGTGATAACAAAGACCAACGCTATCAACAACTGAAACAGACACATCATCATACACATTGATAAAATAACGCACGCAAACGTCAGTTTCTCTATCACAAGATTCGAGCATGACCTCTTTAATACAAATAAAATGCGTTTAACTCCTTTAGTGCCTTTAAATGACTTCTACATGGTGATCACATCAGTTAAGCAGGACACGTTTCATATAAATGTTGTCGATATGTGCCTGACTTTAATGTATTCTGTCTATTGACAATATGTTTTCGTTTTAATTTTAATAATTGTGTAAGGTGAAGCCATAATGAACATGTTACGGCCTTCTCATACTGATTTATCACAGATGTCTGAAAAGATAAGCTGACGCTTATATTTTCCGATGTCCTATTCGACATAGGCAGAAATATGACAGGATTTTCAGCACACATGAATGATATATCTAGACAATATAAAACGCAATATAGATATGCATACGTTTACCAACATTGCACATTTCATCCCGTAATATGAAATAAATTATGATTTTGTTGTTCAAGCAGTATAAGTAATTAGTCTAAACTAATTAAGACTATTATAGTTATAGCGTATTCATTAAACTTCCTTCTGTTATCCTGTCAGAAAAGTGATATACTCTTGATAGCAAATTTATAGAAACTCTCTCTATCGATCTCCCTCCCTCAATATGTCAATTTATGCATAAATTAAGACCAATTTATTAAAAACATATTGACTGATAAATTACTAATATGTGTAAATCACGCATGCATGACTTCAAAATACTATATCTCAATCTTTACATATTAGAGATGACCCGTGGTTAGTGGCCCTCTTCAAATATTCCTATTTTGATAATACCATGTCTCCTTGTGTTTTGTGTCACACACGCACGCACGCACGCACAGTGAAGCTTTACGACGTGGCGGTTTCATGATACTAATAGGCTATATATATAACATGCATACATCAATATAAATTCTGAACTCGGTTCAGTATTATATGGTATGCTATACTGAAAGGAAAAGAAACGAATACATAAAAATTGCCTATAGCTACACTAGTATACCACACCTAATTCCTCGTAATATTCCAGATATATCACAACGTGTTTTGTACAAAAAGGGGCTACAACGAATTGCTCAGAGTAAGGACAACACTGTCATGTAGTAGACCCTTTAATCAAAGTATACTTTGCTGAACGAAATTCATAGAATATTGAAGTTTCGCTGAAAAAGTCAAGCCATTTCAGTATTGTGTTAATGTTAAGAGATTGCAACGTTTAAAGGCTAAAGTTTGCTCACCTGCTTGAGCCAACTGCGCATTTCTGTCGAACATGAAACTTTAAGAAGGGGTAACCATTGGTGTGTTCGGTGATGTTTACCTTCTTTCCGAAAATAGAGGTCTAATGTCGCCCTGACTATTCGATTAGCAGTAGCATATTAAACATACATATATTAGCGGAAATACCAAGTTATGCGTTTGCTTTTCTTTTCAGTATATATTGTGTATTACTGTTGCCTGCCTCACACTTTACTTTACAGAATATACGCTTTTAAATGTCAACAAAAGATAGTTATCACACTTTTATAAGATACCAACTTAACTAAATGAGTTGAATTGTTGATATTACATTATAATATTGTATATTGTATAATTATTATACCGTCTACAATTTTATGTGTTGCATCTTTCACAGGCTTTTACTAATTGATCGTGAAATATTTAAGTTTCAAGATTGTTTTTAAGGTCATAGTCATTGAATGCTCAGCAGTGTTTGGTTAAATTTGCTCGATTTTTAAAAAAGGCAAAGTAACGTAAAACGTTCTTATAAAATGCAGTATCATACTAAATTTATTAGACACTTGTTTCTCACTCAAACACATTGACATCCACTTACCTTAAGTAATACACAAGACCTGCTATCATGCTTACTATATCATTACGTGTCCGAGGTGTTAATCCGCATACCCACCAACCCCTTCTACAAGGACGAAAACGTGGTTGGCTCAACTTCAATTTCGGCTTAACAAGTTTGCATCTTGCAAAATTAAAACATTTAATAGGTAATTTTAAACAGTTATCGCATTTTCCCATAATACTATTTTAAAAGTGTTTTATTCGAAATATCCGTATAAAACTCTGCTTATATAAGCTTTCCCATCGCTTAATGAATTTAAGGATGGACCTCGTAATGTACAGCAAAGGCTTAGTATTAAATGTTTAAAACATTAGAATAAATGTCATTACTCAAAAGGTTTGTGTAAGTTGATTTTGTAAATGGATTATTGAAGTATAGACGTTGTTTTATATTAATTTGTTAATTTCTGTCGTCATCTCCTCCTTCTTTTCTTTTTCTTTTTCTTTTCTTCACCAAACTATTGTGACAACTGTTTACGTCTACATTGTAAACTGTTATTCATTTAGTTGTCTGTATTCATTTGTTACTTAATATGTTAATCTATAGCCATAACATTAAAATTGCTCTTTGTAATTTAAATTGTATTGGGAAGGCCGTAACTAATGTTGTAAGAACTTGTGGCCCGACCCATTTGCATACTTTGGTTAAAAAATGCAATTAATATATGTTTTAATAATCGAATTGTTGATAACTGATCGAAAACTATAATTTCACATTTTAAAAACTGTTAATTTCGACTTCGTCTTCCGAACAAAATTAACGAACGTTAACCAAGAAATTGTGTATACATATACCGTGTTGAAATGGCTATATGATAAATACATTTGGATATTCCGAATATGTGATTATGATTGCTGTTTCCCTCATAAAGAGGAGTTATTCTGGTAAGTTGCATTTCTTTAGATGGGTTGCACTAAGGGTCAGAGTATCATATTTCATGTATACATTATGCAGACCTAATACGTGTTTCAAATTCCTCTTTTCCACCAGACATACCCGAACTGATTGGTTCGTATCCCAAAACTTGACTATCTGAAAGAAGGGTATATGTCTGTGTTTGAAAAAAACCTGAGTTTACAATGCCAGTGCCGAAAGAGATTCTAAAGACTCAAATACTAAAAGAATGTTATAGACAACCAGAATGGACCCTATTGGACGTTTGGGTTTTTCGGAACTAGGAGATCGGGTATGTAATATGCATCCA
The DNA here is from genome assembly GCA_037043455.1 of Cyrtodaria siliqua. Taxonomy (NCBI): domain Eukaryota; kingdom Metazoa; phylum Mollusca; class Bivalvia; order Adapedonta; family Hiatellidae; genus Cyrtodaria; species Cyrtodaria siliqua. The sequence goes on along the minus strand of JAWPHD010022904.1, from coordinate 19,414 downwards.
TATTGCTATGATTATAAAACTTCATGCAATATAGGTAACCTTATGTATATCTTTCGCGTATATACCACAGTGTTTAAAAATACCTTGTATTCTCATACAGTGATAGGTGTCATGATAAGCATACTTAGTATTATAATACATAGCCTTGATAAAGCATACGAAGTATTCTCATACATTGTAATAGATAAAACATACTTAGTATTGTCAAATATTGTATATAACTTTATATATACAATCACCTGGCCTAGTACTTTCCTGGGTGTTATCGCATTTTCAGCGTGTAAAATGGGGACACTGACACTGACAGCTGACACTGTCTATTCGTTTTCAGGGTAAAACCATACGCGCAGACTGTGACCATCATTGAACCTCGCTTGATACAACTAAGTTAAATTGATCCGTCCGATTTATTTCTTCTTCTTCTTCTTCTTCATCGATACGGATATAGATATATCATTAATGGATAAAGAAATGCGAAAACGTTATGTCTTGTTTCATCCTTAAACATTTGTTTAACATAAATATTCCATGCATAAGTTGAATACAAGTGTTTTGTTCTTTAATGACTGCGTTTTGGTAATACTTTCCTGTTTCTTTCTTCTAGCATGCACGTTGTCACCAATTATTTGAATTGAACACTTGTTTGAACAATTGTATCGTGGTATCTTTTTTCAGACTAAAAGTACATGTAATCTAACAAAGTTGTCATCCAGTCTTTGAAATCGTCTGATACAGCTCGTACCTATTATGATCCTTCAGGTAATGTTGGTACATTTCAGGTATCTGTGTATAACTGTTTGTAGGTAAACATTAATTAAATATCTTTGACTAGTCCTAAGATAGAATGATAATTTTGAATTTAATGACCAACTAAGAATGCGTGTGTGCGTGCGTGCGTGCGTGCGTTGCGTCACCATTGATTGAAAATGTATTTACTATTTGTACGCTTGGTAAGTCTGTGACACGATCCATGAAATGGGTCCTGGTCAATTATATGATACTTAATCACGTTTTAAGTATTGTGATAAGTTTGCTTCATATTGTAGTTTTTGTAGTATTGTCGTTGTGTCTTATTCTGTAGGTCCTAAATGGTGATGTAGAAGAATATCATCCGGTGATAAAATTATGTGTTTACCTAATGTGTACTAATATACGTAGTCTATAATGCTGGCAAAGTCATGGTTATTGTTTATATTTATACGTGTTATGTACGGCTTCGTAGTTTAGAAAAAAGCTGGAAATATAGAAGAAGCAACATCTAGACTAGTTGTGAGATAAAAACTCCTTATCATTTTATATTTTGTACATACAGTACCAATCTACGGTAGGTACAGAATATATAACCATACGAGCTATAGATTCTCCACAGTCAGAAAAGCAAACATTTATTCAGCGGCAATTCGAATGCATACGATTTTGCAAATCCATGCATTACATTTTATAAAATTGCATATTGAGAAATTAGTTATTAATTCAATCTTTGAAGATATATTTATCAATTAGGGCTAAACTGTTAGTGATATCAGGCCTATCGTACGGTCAAGTATTGTCACGTATGGTCACTTGGTCTTACTTTTGAACTCTGACTCTGAACTCACAAATTGAATAGTATAGTACGAGTTATATAATGGTGCTGCGTTTGTCTTAAAATGGGGTAAACTTATGCTTCACACTCTAGAACAATGTTGTTCACATCTTGCAGTGTTTGCCATATTAACATGAACGAGTTCTTAGGGTTGTCTCATCTTGCCATGGCCATAAATCATTTGCATATTTGCTTAATAAAAGTCTAGTCTCAGTGTATGGTTTTCTTCCTGTGTGTTTAATATTTAAATGTATAAAGCATATATAATTATGAAAACATATGATTTTTTAAGAAATTCGTTCATATACTACATTTGTCCAAGCCGAGAACGCCTGCTTTAGCAAGAATAAATTGCTTCTGTCTGCCAACATTTCGACCTGTTTTCCATCATGAACGACGTTCCCAGTTTAAGTAATTTGGACTCGCCATTCTGGCTTCAGAATGTAGATGTAGACGCTTTTTCCTCTGGTGAGTATATGTGTATGTTCTTCTGACCGACCTTTACGTCTCACTACAAATTGTATTTGCACTGTGATGCAAATAAGGCAGAACGTCTTTGGACCATTGTATAACTCCCTGAATTGTCTTGAAAGTTTTTTCCTTGGGAAACTAAACGTCTGTTGTGGTCGACGACAATTTGTTCATTTCACTTACTACAGACTAAAAAAGCATTCAGGCATATTAAAACCTGACTGAAATCATGAAAATGTCAAATTCCTGTCACCGTAACTAAACCTGAGAAAATGATTGCACATTTAAAGAAATAAACAAGAACCCTATAACACAGATCTATATCTTTAAACGCAATAATGTTCCTACTGTGACATGCAAGGGAGATACTTGTTATTGAGACCTTTATCTCATCTGTTTCTCTTAAAACTTTTACTGTGCCTTTCACCATCTATAGTGAATAAATTAGTATTAGATTACATTGTAGTCTAGTTGATTTCTTTATTTACACTGTCCTGTTTAATGGGATGACAGTAGGGTAAGTGTGGGGTTTGGTGCACCCTAGAACCGGTTTAACCCCCCAGTGGCCTACTTTGCCACTGACCGTTCCAAGGCTGTAGCCCTATTGTCAACCCTTTTGTTTGTGTTATGTCGTTTGCTTTATTATTACTTTTGCCTTCTTGTTTGTCTGTTTGCGTGTTTGTTTCTGTGTTTTGTGGTTGACCTGTCCGCCTTGAATGCTACTTTCCCTGTCCGATCTTTTTATATTTCTTTGTAACTTGTTATTATCGTAACCTGGATATACTTTTAATATTTTAAAAGTAATTTAAAAACTATTCTTCGAGAAGGACACAACCCTATCCTCTTTGGTGATTTACAAATGAAAGATCCTTTGGTCATAATCACTTTCTTACAATCGTTATTAAACTTGTTACAATTGTATGAATAGAGATACTGAGAGTATACTTTTGCAACGCACTTCATGTGTAGTGGGTTGACCCATTTACAGTTCTTTACCATGATTTCCTCTTTGGTAGTGCGATGACCCAACAGATCAAATATATTGGAATGAATATGGCATTTTTACATAGAATGCAGCTTTTACTATTATTCTAAATGCATATTAAAATGCATTTAGAATGAATGACACCTGTATTCGAAATAATAATAATTTGATTTCATTAATACATAGTTTTCCACCAAATATTTGCCCAAAACAATCATTTGTAAAATGTGGTTTTAAATATGGGTTTTTGGATTCATGTTTTAATTGTTTTGGGGAACTAGACTCATTTAAATCAATATACTGTCGTCGGGTGAACTACTTTTTATTTATTTTTAATTATATTGCACTAATTATAAATCATACATACATGTGGTTTATGTTTTTGAAATCGCCATTTTGTAAATGCGCTCGAAACAACAAGGCCAGGCCAATTCAAAACCATATTATAGTCACTAACCCTTAACGTGCCGAATACATCGGAAACTCTACTTTTGTCAGTCGAATATAAGTAACGATTTTATAAATAAGCTCATGATACCATGTCTAAGATCATGTTATTTTTATATTGACTTATTTTAGATGCAACATCAAAGACAGAAATCAAATGCATCTTGCTTGATGAATATGGCACTATTAAAACAGACAGCTGTCTAAGCAGCATAAGTAATTGCATGAAAGGTAATTTATGTATGAACAAACTATTTTACGCTCGTTAGGTGTTTACATTCATCGAATATATCAATCTATGTTTTATTTCTGATGCAGCGCTCTGCAATAGTCACTTTGCAGTATCACAGTTTTGCAGTAGCGCAACAATGATCCCAACAATGATCCCATTTACTCGGAAAGTATTGTTCTCTTATAAAACACATGAAGTACGAAGGTTTCAGTATTGACAGCACACACTCTTGTGCACCTCGTTATATTTTTAAATACTGAGGCGCAGATGGGTAAAACCACACCATTTCCGTACTCATCTCAAAATACTTTTTACTTTCATAGATTGTGACGCAAACCGGTTCCCGAAATAATAGCCATGAATCCTGTTGTCATCGCTATTGCACGATGACGAATGTTGGACGAATTGCGGGATTTTGCAATTATTATTTCACATTATCGCATCGAACTTTAGTGCGAACCTATGGTTGGAATGATTAACATATTGTAATAAAATCAAATCAGTAGAACGCACACGACCCAAATATAACCTTATTTGCGAGTTAGTTACAAGAAACTCAGTCATGTTTGACTGACTCACCGTTATATAATTGTTCGTGTGTGATGACCTTTTTCAGCCACAGTTTTTATTTTACTTTTCAGACAGAATTCATCTATTACCAAAACATGTTGTATGTCTGTGAAACAGGCATTAAAGATATAAATAAAATATCTAACCTTTCAAAATCGGTTGAGAAATAAACACAGCATGTGTGAAAGTTGTTTTTGATAGAGCATTTACACTGCAACGTTTTGCTGCATCAAATAATAGAAACAAATTCAGAATTTTTATCCAAAAATGGGTTAAATATATTGTAGAAAAGTAAATTAAAATATACTGAACGTTGTATAGCAAACCTATGGTTAAATGAAGTTATTTGAGATTTCTTAGTTGTCTGTTGTTCGATCAGCAAGGAGTGTATATAGTAAAGCTACGCCCTCTAGGCAGATGACATATTTACCACTTGATTTAGAGTATTACCTATTGATTTATGACCGATGCAAAGAAGAGTAGGGTAAAACCCCATCAATTAATTTTAAAACTAATGTTTGAAATATAATACATATATGTACGTTTTGTTAAAATTGCTCATATTAATGCTGGAAATACTTTGGCTGAAACAAGGGCCCCGAACATTAGGTTATAGATTGGTTTGGTGATTTGGGTATTCTGCCTGATTCTTGCAACAGAAAACATGCTGATATGAATCTTTTATGAAATATAGATTAACACATATATCACCATTTGACTCTAAATGAAAAGTTATTCATTCACAAGGACCCATTGTTCGAGTTTTTGTCGTTACTATTATGACAGTTCTAAGAAGCTGAGCTAATGGTTAATGCAACTGTCTGTTTGACAACGATAACTAAATGCAACCGCCCAATTTCATTATTTCTTCTATGTCAAGTGTGACATTTAATTTTTCAAAAATTCAGTCGTCTAAGTTAAGATTGTAGCCCAAGAACTATCACCATGGAGCCATTTAACTGAACATATGATGGTGAACACCTTGCTGAAATATAGTTGGCATTTGGGGTATAAGCTTTGGTATCTAAATTCTAAGTTCGGAAATCGGACACGTGCATGACCCTAGATTCATGTCCCCTTTTCGCAGCGGTTGATCAGACATGTTTGAGGTCCTTCTGATTACCAAAGCACTGCTAGGCATTTGTCCACCCTGTATGTTTCTCACCCAAGTCAAAACAATTCCCCAAGTAGAGCGCAGTTTTGATTGGAGGACTAAACGCGAAACTCTAACAATTTTGGCGTGAACTATGATTGCACGCGTTTGTTTATAAAAGATAAACGTTCACTTATTATTATGACATCCATGACTTAAAGGTTATAGTTCAGACACAGATCAGAGTTCTCAACTGTGTTTGAATATATATCACTTTAATTTGATAGATATGTTCATATACTAAGTATATCTTTAACGTTGTTATATAGAGAATATTATGTCAGTGCCATTTACATCAAGTTTATTAGGCGAGGCTTAGAAAGCGAAGAATTTTTCGTTTTCGTGCCGAGCCTAATAAACTTGATAGTAAAAGGCATTGACATAATATTCTATTTATCATGTAGATTATCCATATTTTCTGTATGAATAACTATTATTACCTATTTCTCAGAATGGTACGCTTATCGAGGACGTCGCCATGTTGTTGTTTTTTGTTTCTTTTATGACGTCAGGCAAAGTTACGTGCATGACGTCAGAAAAAGTTACGTACAATAAACGCCGAGGGATTTCGCATTGATTTGCTTTATTGGTCAGTGCCTAATTAAAGCAAAATTTAATAGGTCACCCCTTTATTAGGCAGAAAAGTGCATATCTGCATGATAAAGTGAATTAACATGCTTAAGTATATATATTTTTTATTTGCAGGCACTCTAAAGCCGACATTAGTTTACAGAAACATTACGTATATCATTCCGCCATACGAAACCAGCGCTTCGACTACCGTTGCTACACGCACCATGTCCGGTATATCAACTACAACTCTTCTCACCAGTATAACCTTTATTCTTGTCATTACTTCATCATTATTCGGATCTTCATACAATGTTACAGGAACTTTGAACATCTTTCCTATTTGGTACTCTGAATACGTTTATATATACATGACATATATGCATGAACGCCCGTTGCACAATCGGGCGATTAATTCTCCTTCTTAACAATTATGCTTTATCAATCTTATCTTTATAAACGAAATACGGAATTTATGAAATGATGGAAATATGCGTTTGATTGTCATACTCGTTTACCAAATTATCATAATGACCTCTAAAGGCTTACGTTGCCTTTAAGCAACAGACAGCAGCAACGATTCACTGATTAACACCATTTTCCCAAACGTCTTTATTTAAGTCGAGCCAATATGTTTCATGTTGTATCTCAAAACAGTTGGCAACATAAAGGAAACATAGTTTCAAAGGAATGCACTTTTGCTGTCTGTTGTTGGTAATACATTAACGATTCATCTACCTGCCTGTACACATTTTCTATGTTTAAAAACAACAACACGTGAACACGTTAAACCAAATACATAACTACTGTGCATTTCAGTGGGGTGCCTAGACGTCGAATATGAATCGATTTTTCTTATTCCTTTGTATATGTGTTCATACCTGATATGATTGGATAGAATGAAAACAGACGCTCCTTGATCTTGTTTGCAATCTTGCCGTAGCCATCCGCATTTGCAAAGCCAAACAAATATTTTGACACCCACACCCCCCTTGTTTAAATGTAATTTTATTGACAGACAAAACCAAAATGGCGACGGAGCATTTCATTTTTCTAGGGAAGGGTGACTTAAAAATCAGTTGACCAATAATGGTGTAAATAATAAAATATAAACGCATTGTGTAATATTTACCTACCTTTTATTTGCTAGATATATTGGTTTTCATTACAAAATAAAAGTAAAGTATGATCGATTGCTGGAGGTGCTGACCATTGAACAACACCACCACCCTGCATAGCCTACGTTTTACTTGGTACATCCAAACCCTAGAAATAGACATGCACAGACTACACTTTCTAAAAATCACGCCGCCAAGTTGTTTTATTTTTACAATGTAAACAAGAGGGGTCAAAATGAATTTTAGGCTTAATGAAGCTTAACGGATGTCTATGGTAAGATTGTAAACAGATCCAGGAGCGTCTATTGTCATTTTATCTAACAATATCAGGTATGAACATATAAAGCAAGTAATACAAAAAAATCTCTATTCATATTCGACGTCTAGGCACCCTGAAATGAATTGTAATTATATGTTGTTGTTATATTTAAATAATTCATGTTTAAGGGATACATTGCAATCTTGATCCTCACGACGCCATATTAGTTTTGCTACGTTACTAATATTAATTAAAAGAACAGTATTAAGCACACTGACTTTGCATAATATTAACTGATGATTATAGTTCACCAATAATAAAACGAACACGTGAAAATTAAAAAAAATGTAATTCATTTATATGAAAGCAGGTTTAAAGTCAAAAGTATACTGGATAAATAAATCGAGAAGCTAATTTCGATTCTTGATAAACATTTGAAGATTGCCATGTGTCCTTTTTTAAGCACATATTTTATAATTCCAATGCTGTACTGTTCTGTGATATGCAATAATTCGGTAGGACGACCAACAATTAGAACATATATAATATGATTGATTACAACGATGTCACACCGCAATCTTCATTTTCTTACAAATTCCATGTTTTCACAGATGTTCAAAGATAAACTATATCCACAGATTTATTTTTTACATTTATACACATAGCAGTGTATGTTTATGTGTATGTATTTCGAACCTAAACCGTGTTATCTCAAGTATTATATATGGCTTTAATAAGTAGTTCTTTGGAAAGGGTTAGTGTTTGATATGGGATAAAGGTAAGCGTTAGGGACGGATGTACAGTCACTAACGACAATCAATAACACTACCTTTTACTAAAAAGGTAAGCTTGACTTATCTTATTGCTTTGGAAAATACAGCAGTACAGGTAGGACATTTTGAAGAGGAGTATTTGATATTGCTGATTTGTTGTACATTCGCCGACCTACATATTTTTCTGTTGCATTTCGCAATACAGTACTATCCAGCAATATAGTACTATCAAGCAATACAGTACTATCCGGCAATACAGTACTATCCGGCAATACAGTACTATCCAGCAATATAGTACTATCCAGCAATACAGTACTATCCAGCAATACAGTACTATCCAGCAATACAGTACTATCCGGCAATACAGTACTATCCAGCAATATAGTACTATCCAGCAATACAGTACTATCCAGCAATATAGTACTATCAAGCAATATAGTACTATCAAGCAATACAGTACTATCCAGCAATACAGTACTATCCAGCAATACAGTACTATCCAGCAATACAGTACTATCCGGCAATACAGTACTATCCAGCAATATAGTACTATCCAGCAATACAGTACTATCCAGCAATACAGTACTATCCAGCAATATAGTACTATCCAGCAATACAGTACTATCCAGCAATACAGTACTATCCAGCAATATAGTACTATCCAGCAATACAGTACTATCCAGCAATACAGTACTATCAAGCAATATAGTACTATCCATCAATATAGTACTATCCAGCAATACAGTACTATCCAGCAATATAGTACTATCAAGCAATACAGTACTATCCAGCAATACAGTACTATCAAGCAATATAGTACTATCCAGCAATATAGTACTATCCAGCAATACAGTACTATCAAGCAATATAGTACTATCCAGCAATACAGTACTATCCAGCAATATAGTACTATCCAGCAATACAGTACTATCCAGCAATACAGTACTATCCAGCAATACAGTACTATCCAGCAATATAGTACTATCCAGCAATACAGTACTATCCAGCAATACAGTACTATCAAGCAATATAGTACTATCCAGCAATATAGTACTATCCAGCAATACAGTACTATCCAGCAATATAGTACTATCAAGCAATACAGTACTATCCAGCAATACAGTACTATCAAGCAATATAGTACTATCCAGCAATATAGTACTATCCAGCAATACAGTACTATCAAGCAATATAGTACTATCCAGCAATACAGTACTATCCAGCAATATAGTACTATCCAGCAATATAGTACTATCCAGCAATATAGTACTATCCAGCAATATAGTACTATCCAGCAATATAGTACTATCCAGCAATACAGTACTATCAAGCAATATAGTACAATCAAGCAATACAGTACTATCCAGCAATATAGTACTATCAAGCAATATAGTACTATCCAGCAATACAGTACTATCCAGCAATATAGTACTATCAAGCAATATAGTACTATCCAGCAATATAGTACTATCCAGCAATATAGTACTATCCAGCAATACATTACTATCAAGCAATATAGTACTATCCAGCAATACAGTACTATCCAGCAATACAGTACTATCCAGCAATATAGTACTATCCGGCAATATAGTACTATCCGGCAATATAGTACTATCCAGCAATACAGTACTATCCAGCAATATAGTACTATCCAGCAATATAGTACTATCAAGCAATATAGTACTATCAAGCAATATAGTACTATCCAGCAATATAGTACTATCAAGCAATACAGTACTATCAAGCAATATAGTACTATCCAGCAATACAGTACTATCCAGCAATATAGTACTATCAAGCAATATAGTACTATCAAGCAATATAGTACTATCCAGCAATATAGTACTATCAAGCAATACAGTACTATCAAGCAATACAGTACTATCCAGCAATACAGTACTATCAAGCAATATAGTACTATCCAGCAATATAGTACTATCAAGCAATATAGTACTATCAAGCAATATAGTACTATCAAGCAATACAGTACTATCCGGCAATATAGTACTATCCAGCAATACAGTACTATCCAGCAATATAGTACTATCAAGCAATATAGTACTATCAAGCAATATAGTACTATCCAGCAATATAGTACTATCAAGCAATACAGTACTATCAAGCAATACAGTACTATCCAGCAATACAGTACTATCAAGCAATATAGTACTATCCAGCAATATAGTACTATCAAGCAATATAGTACTATCCAGCAATACAGTACTATCCAGCAATATAGTACTATCAAGCAATATAGTACTATCAAGCAATATAGTACTATCCAGCAATATAGTACTATCCAGCAATATAGTACTATCCAGCAATACAGTACTATCCAGCAATATAGTACTATCCAGCAATATAGTACTATCAAGCAATATAGTACTATCCAGCAATACAGTACTATCCAGCAATATAGTACTATCCAGCAATATAGTACTATCCAGCAATACAGTACTATCCAGCAATATAGTACTATCCAGCAATACAGTACTATCCAGCAATATAGTACTATCAAGCAATATAGTACTATCCAGCAATATAGTACTATCAAGCAATACAGTACTATCAAGCAATACAGTACTATCCAGCAATACAGTACTATCAAGCAATATAGTACTATCCAGCAATATAGTACTATCAAGCAATATAGTACTATCAAGCAATACAGTACTATCCGGCAATATAGTACTATCCGGCAATACAGTACTATCCGGCAATATAGTACTATCAAGCAATACAGTACTATCAAGCAATACAGTACTATCCGGCAATACAGTACTATCCGGCAATACAGTACTATCCAGCAATACAGTACTATCAAGCAATACAGTACTATCAAGCAATATAGTACTATCAAGCAATATAGTACTATCAAGCAATACAGTACTATCCGGCAATACAGTACTATCCAGCAATACAGTACTATCCAGCAATACAGTACTATCCGGCAATACAGTACTATCCAGCAATACAGTACTATCAAGCAATACAGTACTATCCGGCAATATAGTACTATCCAGCAATACAGTACTATCCAGCAATATAGTACTATCAAGCAATATAGTACTATCAAGCAATACAGTACTATCCAGCAATATAGTACTATCCAGCAATACAGTACTATCCAGCAATATAGTACTATCAAGCAATATAGTACTATCAAGCAATACAGTACTATCCAGCAATACAGTACTATCAAGCAATACAGTACTATCCAGCAATATAGTACTATCCAGCAATACAGTACTATCCAGCAATATAGTACTATCAAGCAATATAGTACTATCCAGCAATATAGTACTATCCGGCAATACAGTACTATCCGGCAATACAGTACTATCAAGCAATATAGTACTATCCAGCAATATAGTACTATCCAGCAATATAGTACTATCCAGCAATACAGTACTATCCAGCAATACAGTACTATCCAGCAATATAGTACTATCCAGCAATACAGTACTATCAAGCAATACTATCAAGCAATATAGTACTATCCAGCAATACAGTACTATCCAGCAATACAGTACTATCAAGCAATATAGTACTATCCAGCAATACAGTACTATCCAGCAATACAGTACTATCCAGCAATACAGTACTATCCAGCAATACAGTACTATCCAGCAATACAGTACTATTTGGCAATACAGTACTATCCAGCAATACAGTACTATCCAGCAATACAGTACTATCCGGCAATATAGTACTATCCAGCAATACAGTACTATCCAGCAATACAGTACTATCCAGCAATACAGTACTATCCAGCAATACAGTACTATCCAGCAATACAGTACTATCCAGCAATACAGTACTATCCAGCAATACAGTACTATCCAGCAATACAGTACTATCAAGCAATATAGTACTATCAAGCAATACAGTACTATCCAGCAATACAGTACTATCCAGCAATATAGTACTATCCAGCAATATAGTACTATCCAGCAATATAGTACTATCAAGCAATATAGTACTATCCAGCAATATAGTACTATCCAGCAATACAGTACTATCCAGCAATACAGTACTATCCAGCAATATAGTACTATCCAGCAATACAGTACTATCCAGCAATACAGTACTATCCAGCAATACAGTACTATCCAGCAATATAGTACTATCAAGCAATACAGTACTATCAAGCAATACAGTACTATCCAGCAATATAGTACTATCCAGCAATATAGTACTATCCAGCAATATAGTACTATCCAGCAATATAGTACTATCCAGCAATATAGTACTATCAAGCAATATAGTACTATCCAGCAATATAGTACTATCCAGCAATACAGTACTATCCGGCAATACAGTACTATCCAGCAATACAGTACTATCCAGCAATATAGTACTATCCAGCAATATAGTACTATCCAGCAATACAGTACTATCCAGCAATACAGTACTAAAAAGCAATACAGTACTATCCGGCAATACAGTACTATCCGGCAATACAGTACTATCCAGCGTGTACATATTTAAATAGGAATGTCAGTAATATGTATATAATCGTAGCTCAGACGCGTTTTTATTTAAATTACAAAATGTCACATTATACACGTAATAACCATGACAGATACATACATTGTTCATTATCCCTGCTTAAATTTCTTATGTGGTATATGTTTCTAAACATATTTGTTTTCCAGAGCTTGTAGTCGTATTGAAAACTAACACCCTTCACGTTTGTATAACTAAAAAGCTACTCCACCATTGCTGCCGTTACCATCAACATCGAGAAACCGTTGCATAATTGTATTATCATGACCCTGAACTACTTTCAAAATACAAAAATAATTTAAAAACTATTCTACGACAAGAACCTTCACAACCTGACTTCTATGGTGACGTGATTTATAAAAAGATCCTTGCTTATAATCAGTTTCATACAATCTTTATTACACCTGTTAGAACGTTTATTAAAAGAGTGTATGACCCTTTCATTTTACGATGCATCATATGTTTAGTGGTTGACCTGTTTACAAATATTTCCACTATGATTGTGCGATGACCAGACAGATTGCGGACCCTATGATGACGTCTACCTACATTCTGAAAGGGATGGTAACGTTTAATGGCTGTCTTCAATCTCGTCTTTTCGAGCCCATAATGGTTTATTTTCCTGTTGTAAGTAAGTAAATAGGTGAGTAAGTGAGTGGGTGGGTGGGTTTTGAGTGGCTGAGTGAGTGAGTGAGTAAGTGAGTGAGTGTGTGAGATGGTGAGTGAGTGAGTGAGTGAGTGAGTGGATGGGTGGGTGGGTGCGTGGGTGGGTGAGTGAGTGAGTGAGTGAATGAGTGTGTGAGTGGGTGGGTGAGTGAGTGAGATGGTGAGTGAGATGGTGAGTGAGTGAGTGAGTGAGTGAGTGAATGAGTGAGTGAGTGAGTGAGTGAGTGAATGAGTGAGTGAGGGAGAGAGGGAGGGATGGAGAGAGGGAGGGAAAGAGGGAGGGAGGGAGCTAGTGAGTGAGTGAGTGAGTGAGTGAGTGAGTGAGTGAGTGAGTGCGTGCGTGCGTGCGTGCGTGAGTGAGTGAGTGAGTGAGTGAATGAGTGAGTGAGTGAGTGAGTGAGTGAGTGAGTGAGTGAGTGAGTGAGTGAGTGAGTGAGTGAGTGATTGAGTGAGTGAGTGAGTGAGTGAGTGAGTGAGTGAGTGAGTGAGTGAGTGAGTGAGTGAGTGAGTGAGTGAGTGAGTGAGTGAGTGAGTGAGTGAGTGAGTGAGTGAGTGAGTGAGTGAGTGAGTGAGTGAGTGAGTGAGTGAGTGAGTGAGTGAGTGAGTGAGTGAGTGAGTGAGTGAGTGAGTGAGTGAGTGAGTGAGTGAGTGAGTGAGTGAGTGAGTGAGTGAGTGAGTGAGTGAGTGAGTGAGTGAGTGAGTGAGTGAGTGAGTGAGTGAGTGAGTGAGTGGTCGGGAAGGAAAAGAAGGGAAGGAAGGAAGAGGAAGGAAGGAAGGAAGGAAGGAAGGAAGGAAGGAAGGAATTTACCCATGGGCATGCGCCAAGTACTAAAAACATAAACAATGTTTTACTTGAACACCATGACTATTACTAGATTACTAGAAAAGCTAGCGAAGAGTGATCGCATAATAAGCCAGTTGTGCTTTTAGCTCGTTTTCACGTAAATGTTCAGCTGAAATTACGTTATTTAAGAAAACTTGGACCTGGAAAGTATTATAAAGATAGCCGTTAGTAAATGTAGACTGAAATAAGAGATCCTTTCCTACGACTCTACAATCTATTTAAACAATTGTAAATACATTTCGCATGCATGTTTATTCTGTATATTTTACAATATTTTGTTCTGACCTGATTTTACCTCAAATGAGCTACTGTATCCGCATGCGAAACCCTTGTTACATATATTTGTTTACGTCTGTGTCGTATGAACTATACACATGGTAGACTAGCCAAACTAACACCATAGTTGCATCTTATGTAGTAAATCGCCATGCCTGTACCTAGTTTAGCTATGCTAGTTTCATCAGGGGAAACATCATAATTTATCTACAACTCTATTTCTCCAATTAAATTCTTTACTCAGGATTATAGTTATGTTTTTGCCTTACAGTTGTGGTCAGTTCTCCAACAGATACAACATATACAACAGATAATACCCTGTGTAAGTGAATCGTAGCAAATGTATTTGAGGACTTTGTTGAGTGTTTATTTCTAAATTAAAAGCCAAGTCATTGACTATTTGCTTTGTGTATTTCGGGGATTTTGCTATAATATTCATATATACATGATCATCTTTGTGTTTTACTTATATACTTATTAATCATGCTTCTTGTGTTAGAGGCGATTGTCTGGTCGAGACTTTTTAATTTAATTTGTCCCGTTATACTGGGATGACTATAGAGTAAGAGTGAGTCTGATGCTGCCTTGTTTGCTAGCGAATATAACCAGGAGGTGATTTCGTTATTTACACTGTGCCGTGTTATTGGGATGACAATACGCATGAGTGATGTTTGGTGCTCCCTAGAACCCCAGCGGCCTTTTTTGTCAATTATCAAGCCGGTTTTGTTTGTTGTGTCACATGTCTTGATTCTTTTTAACATTTCCTTTTTGTTTGTGATAATGGTCTTTGGTTGACTGTGTTCTGTGGAAGCTTTATTTCCTGTTAGACTTTTATACCTACGTTTAGTGCAACCTAGAACCTGGTTTCAATCCTCAGGCACAGGCGGTTCGAAGGCGGAAGCCTTATTGTCAACCATTTTATGTTTGTGATATCAAATACCTCCATCTCTTGTAATTGTCCTTGTAATTGTTGTTTGTTTCGAGGCATTATTTTGCTTGACAGTGGTCCCCGAATGCTACATTTCCTGTTCGACTTTTTTTATCTATCTACTTGCGATAAAGATAAGCGTTTAATGAGGCGAAACTAGTATTATTCATTATTGGTTACAAGCAACTCATTATTGAATTCAAATTCAAATTCTATTAATACATTTATTGAGACAGTAAATTACATATAATTTATATGAATTATATGAAGATAATGTTTATTTATTTTTATTTTTTAATCATTATATCCATTACAGTAAACGATATAGATATACAGGATGCTGGTATAATTGCTGGTAGTGTAGTTGGTTCCGGTGTGTTGATAGCCGTTATTAGTATGGTTGCATATTGTTTGGTGCACCGACGAAAGTCAAAGGACAATTCTAGTAAGTTTATCCTTTTGTTCCAAATTATTTAAAGTTTCACATATTTGATATAGACAACAGTGTTAGGTAACCAGTTCCATAAATATCAGATGCACGTATCGTCATCACGTATTGACAATAAAACACTTACTTACAGATACAGACCCTGTATTTAAATCGCTTTCTTCTTTGTAAGTGTGTCTTACTCTTTTATTTATGAATTTATGTTCACCAGTTTCACACGGTTCGCTTGAAATGCATGCTTTTTTCCAATTTTAAACCTACTTGTTCTGTAGTCGTTGGCCTAAAATCTTAAGAGTCCACTAAATGCATACTATAACTGTTAAAACCTGTGTTTGCACTTTAATGTGATTGTGTGTTCCATTTTAAGAAACAAAATTATTCTGAATTAAAAGTGTAAATTTTATCGCAGTATTAAGAAATTTACATATAATAGGACAGTTTACTGTCCTGTAATTTACGCGAAGATTTTAAAATATTATTTTTGAATTAATAAAATAAGCGTCTGTTCATATGGTGTAAGACAAAAATATACATATTTATTGTTGCTGTGAATCACATACCAAATACAGATATATTTGGTCAAAATTGATAGTGTTTTCATCATTATTTGCAAATACGCGATAACTGTTGAAAGAGTACGTACCCTCATTCTTAAATCCCAACTTGCGATTGTGTCCCTGCGTTTTTTATTTGATTTTCAAAAAGGCAATACTACTGTGGTCATATGTTAAACAGTATTTCGCGTAAATTTACTTCAGCAAGAGTACTTCATGGGAGGTATGGTAATAGCAGACATCATAGAGACAGTTGAATATCTTCCACATACATTTCTTTTCATTACACAACTGTTTAAACAATATCTACTTGTACAACTATTATTTAAATTAATTCCCTTTGTGTGGTTGAATAATAATGAGTTTAATCGATCAAGGAACTCTGGATCTTTTTGCAAATGGTATCTCAAGAGAATGTATTCTTTACGAGTAACCCAAATACTTCTCTCTCTTTCCTGTTTCAACGACAACTTTGAGTTATTTTGAAAGACTAATAGCTAAATACTCAAATTTATATAAAAACAAATAGCACAGTTAAATTATATCACTGGTGTATAGTGTGTTACGGTCTCGTCATAGTACGGTAGTATATTCAAACAAATCGTTGGATACGATATTTACTTTGCCATTTTAAAAGAGTTAAGAAAGATAATATTAAAAGCTAAACATTGAAGAGTTAAAACAACCCAATACATGAAACTGATCCTGGATGTACTGCCGTGCCATCAGATTCACAAAAAGATGAAACTGCCACTCCCCACCCACACCTCCCCACCCCCGCCGCAAAAAAAAGAAAAGAAAAAAACAAGTCACGTGCAGTTTTTCTTTACTTTTTACATTACAAAATATATCACTATCAAAGACAGAATGATCAACATTATTGAATCTTAAAACCTTAAAATAAACATCTAAGTTATAAAAGAGGATTTCTCAGCAACCTCCATACTTTTTAAGAAAAACTTCATCACTTCCTTTTTGAATTTCAGTTCATTTTTAATATATTGCATAGTATCAGGTAATGCATTCCAGTTCAAAATACCATTGACTAAAATGTAGTAGAGCTTAAACTATTGACAACAGGAACATGAACATTTCTCTGGCTACCTCTAGTGTTCTATTTATATGAACCAGAGATTTTAACAAAGTTTTCTTGTAGATATGATGGACATATTTTAGTGTAAATTTAATAAACATGGCTTAGTCCTACACAATAAGGTGCTTTTAAAAACTATCGACAATTAATTATTATCTAGTGGTTAAAATCCAACATGCAATATAATGTATGTCTATTTTGTTTTGTTTTGGTATTGCTTGCATACATATCATATTGTTTCGTTTCAAATTAAATCTTGATGTCTTACTGTATGATTAAGGTAATTCGGCATGCAACTTTTAATTGGAGAGCCATGTCATGATGTGACAATTTAACATGTATAACGTCCATACAGCTTTGTATTATACAACCAAAGTAAAGATCGAGTTAATTTTATAGTTTCTAATTATAATACACAAGTTCAATAAATAAACATAAAGGTACATGCACAAAATAGACAGTTATGTACATAGATATGTCTTCGGTGTTGATTCTCATTCAACGCGTTATACTATGGTAAAGTTGCCATGAAGTTTGTGAATCACTTATTTGTCTATTAGATACTATTTTCGTCAGTTTCGTTTATATACAAATTGGTAGTATCCCTATGTGTACGAACTGTGCACCCCTTGTCGCAGATTTTTTGTATTTCTATGTAAGAGATTTCATGTTGAGTCTTTCACCAGACACCCAGGCAGATGCTATTGAAGCCTTTAATGATACATCTCGGTATCTGGATGACATATTGATAACCATTTCTTTTCTACTATGGTCAATAATATATATCCTAAAGAAGTTCAATTTAACAAAGCTAATATTTCTGATACTAACGCTTCTTTTCTCGATTTACATCTCTCTATTGAAAATGGTGAAATAATTAACAAATCTATGACAAGAGAGGTGATTTTAATTTTGATATTGTTAATTATCCCTATTTAAAAAGCTGCTTCATCAGGGCTACCGTTACCATAAACTTCGTAAAACCTTTGCAACATTTTATTATCTAAACCCTGATCTTCTTTCAAAATATAAAAGTAATTTAAGAACTCTTCTGCGACAAGGGCTATCACAACCTGACTTCTTTGGTGACGTGAATTTCGTTAGATCCTTGGTCATGATCACTTTCACACCATCTTTGTTAAACTTGTTAAAATGTTTACCAAAAGAGGTTGTGACCCTATCATTGTGCAACGCACTGCATGCTTGGTGGTGGACCCATTTACAGTTCGCCACTATGCGATGACCGTACAGGCTGTTGACCCTATGATGACGTCTACCTAAAACCCAAAAGGACGGTGACGTTTGATGTTTGTCTGCAATCTTATTTTGTCGTGCCCTCAATGGTTTGTTCTCTTGTTGCTCTGGCTTCTGCCAAGTCATTGAGTACCTTCTTTGTGGCTTTCTAGGCTATTGTTTTTTGTATTTATATATGCACGAGCATCTTTGTGTTTTACATTTTATTGCCTATGAGCATTACTGCCTTGCTGGTTAGAGAATAGTTCATGGCGGGGATTTCTTTATTTACACTGTCCCGTTTTATTGGGATGACAGTAGGGTAAGTGTGAGCTTGGTGCACCCTAGAACATGGTTTAAACCTCTAGCGGCCTTTTTTGCCACAGACCGTTCCAAGGCGTTTGTGTTTGTGACGTCATATGCCTTAATTCTTTATTAACATTTCCATTCATGTTTGTCTTTTCGCGTGTTTTGGGGTTCTGTGAAAGCTGCATTTCCTGTTCGAGTTTTATACTTATTTTTATCAATGCTCGTGATATTTACTATTATATTAGGAAGAGGTGACTCATACTTCATTAATTATACTAAGTTGTTGTTGCAACAACATGTGTCATTTGGATTATCACAGTTATTTACTAATAGAGTAGATGCCAAAAATAAAGAGCATGATAAAACCCAAAGTGAAAATTGACAATCACGG
>JAWPHD010022903.1:0-23659 GCA_037043455.1 Cyrtodaria siliqua | reverse complement strand
CTTCTCAACTTATAAGCGGTAACCCAGTTTTTTTGAAAATAACACAAAGACTATTAAGTTTATTAACAATGTAATCTGAAATCATTTTTTTCCAGATTACATTGTTGATAAACGTAATAAAATATTGGTATGTGTTTCCGTGATTTCCAGTTTATAGTATTCGTGTTATTTTAAAAAAAACTTAGGCGACCGATTGTAAAAGTTGAGTAGTGTACACTAAGCGCGAAATGCAGTATATTCCGAATGCATGGACATGGTCTAATACTTGTACATTAATACGAGCGTCAGATAATAAGGACTTTACTTTTGCCGAAAAGTAGACATTGAATAAAATATATTTAGTACGTGTTTATTTTTCACATAATTGATAAAAAACAAAAACGACATAATAAATAACACAACATCTAGTTTCTATAGTACCACAGAGTATATATATGCCATAAGTCCCCGCCAACTGGTGACCAAAACACTCGAGGAGTGGCACGTATTAGATTTGGATGTGCAGTCTTAAATGGCACATGGACGTCAAGTTCGGTCAAAGCTGAGGTCCATATAAAGTTCTAGGTCTGACTGCCAAGTCCATAAACTTCATATGGACCGAAGCACCATACATTATTTGTTATATTATACCGAATCTGACCAACAAATTAAATCAATACGTTTTATCACACGTCCGTTATTATAGCTATCGGAACGGGCGCCCGGTCATTATGCAACTTTATGGACCGGATGACGTCACATTAAACAAAGAATGGAATATGCAAATGAGGTATAATATTAGTCATTATATTAGTCGTTCGTCCTTAGCCTGAAAGTTAAGCAAGGCTGCCTTAGTTCAAATATTGGAGTATTATTAAATTCAAGCAAGACTACCTCCAGTCCAATACGACATCATGGAATTAAAGCAAGACTACCTCTAGTCCAATACGACAGCATGGAATTAAAGCAAGACTACTTCCAGTCCAATACGACAGCATGAAATTAAAGCAAGACTACTTCCAGTCCAATACGACAGCATGATATTAAAGCAAGACTACTTCCAGTCCAATACGATAGCATGAAATTAAAGCAAGACTACCTCCAGTCCAATACGACATCATGAAATTAAAGCAAGACTACCTCTAGTCCAATATAACAGCATGCAATTCAAGCAAGACTACTTCCAGTCCAATACGACAGCATGAAATTAAAGCAAGACTACCCCCAGTCCAATATGACAGCATGAAATTAAAGCAAGACTACCCTCAGTCCAATATGACAGCATAAAATTAAAGTAAGACTACATCCAGTCCAATATGACAGCATGAAATTAAAGCAAGACTACCTCTAGTCCAATACGACAGCAAGAAATTAAAGAAAGACTACCCCCAGTCCAATATGACAGCATGAAATTAAAGCAAGACTACCTCCAGTCCAATACGACAGCATGAAATTAAAGCAAGACTACCTCCAGTCCAATACGACAGCATGAAATTAAAACAAGACTACCCACAGTTCAATATGACAGCATGAAATTAAAGCAAGACTACCTCTAGTCCAATACGACAGCATGAAATTAAAGCAAGACTACCTCCAGTCCAATACGACAGCATGAAATTAAAGCAAGACCATCTCAAGACAAGAATATATAACAACACAAACATGAAAGGGTTGAAAATAGAGCTACCGCCTTGGAACGGTCCGTGGCAAAAAAGGCAGCTGGGGATTTAAACCAGGTTCCAGGATCACCAAACCCCGATCTAACCCTATTGTCATCCCAATAAAATGGGACTTTGTAAATAACGACAGGAAAGATATCCCCGCCAGGTTATATTCTCTAACAAACTAGCCAAATTCATCAGCAAGTAGGATATCACCTCAATCTCATTAAAATCACACTACGATACTCTACGCCTAGAAGCGGAGAGTATCAAGCGTAATTATGATTTGTTTTTAATGAGATTGGATATCACCTATTATTTTCATGTCTATGTAAGTCAGCATATTACTTAGAATTATAGTATTTTCTTGCTTACTCAAAATAAAGGTAATGCTATATATAACCAGGCTTAGATTCAACAAATAGATGCACATATATATCATTACGTGGTCCGAGGATTAACTTTCATACCCCATCCAACCCCTTCTCCAAAAAGAGAAATCCGGTTGTCTGAGGTATGAAATAAAACCCTAATTGCGCTTAAACCGTTTGCATATATTTAAAAAAAATCATTTAATAGGTAATTTTAAACATTTTCGGTTAAAAATGTTTTTAAACATGATTTTTTGTCAAAAAATCAGTTAGTCAAAATATCAGTTATAAAATACTGCTAATACTCCTATAAGCTTTCCCATCGCTTACTGGAATTAAGGCGAGACCACGTAATGTTACAACTATATCGATACTCGGCTGTCTAGGATGTATATTATACACTTCGATACACGGACCTACCGGTTAACGTCCCCATCCAAACAAGGAGGATTACCGAAAGTAACCAAGAACGCCCCGACAAAACTGGAAAACGCCGTTGAGGCTAGATTCCGAGTCCAACATATTATAAATACTACGAGATATCCTCGAGGCTACGCCAACAACATTAGCATTAGTATGAAACAAGAAAACAAGAGCAATTTCATTCAAATACAGATTAAAAATCATTACAAATGTAATAATAAGTAGAAAGTAATTTGCAAGTTTCAAATAAATTAGAATAACAACATTATGACACGATATAAAAGAACTTTCAATTATTAATTATTCCTGTTATACCAGCATACTATACAATGGCGCATAATAATACATTCTCAACTAAATATTAGATATTTCGTATTAGCTAGACAATGGCACATAATGATACATTCTCAGTTAAATATTAGACAGTTAGTACTAGCTAGACAATGGCGCATAATAATACAGTCTCAACTAAATATTATGTATTTTAGTACTAGCTAGACAATGGAGCATATAATAATGCATTCTCAACTAAATATTAGATAGTTTAGTACTAGCTAGACAATGGCACATACTCATACATTCTCAGTTAAATATTATACATTTTATTACTAGCTAGACAATGGCGCATAATAATACAGTCTCAACTAAAAACTAGATATGTTAATACTAGCTAGAACATGGTGCATAATAATACATTCTCAACTAAATATTAGATATGTTAATACTAGCTAGACAATGGCGCATACTAAATATTAATAACACATTCTCAACTAAATACTAGATATGTTAATACTAGCCAGACAATGGCGCATAGTAATATATTAATAATACATTCTCAACTAAGTATTAGATATGTTGATACTAGCTAGACAATGGTGCATAATAATACATTCTCAACTAAATATTAGATATGTTAATACTTGCTATACAATGGCGCATAATAATATATTAATAATACATTCTCAACTAAATAACCTTTTAAAAGTGTATTATTGTCGAAATATCTGTTATAAAATCCTGCTAATATAAACTTTCCCATAGCTTTATGGAATTAAGGGCGGACCACGTAATACAAGTGACAAGTATTAATAATACAACATTTAATTATGTGAATCTGTCATTTACAACATATGCATTTAAAAAATAAAATCCGATTTCACGCGGTTTGCTTTAAATAACACTTTTAATTGTTTGCATGCTATTTCCAATTTTTAGACCTGTAGGTTTCTACTACCGTAGAGTTTTACCTAAAACCAAATAATTCCGGTAAATGCATATAATAATTTATAAGAACTGTCTTTGAAATTTAAATATCATCATCGTATGTTTCATTTAAAACAAAAACATAAAACTTGAATCAAAAGTGTGAATTAATTGTATCGCAATACATAATAATTGAACATTTTGCTTGTATTTTACGCGACACTTTTAACAAGCATTTATAAATACCAACATATTGCATTTATATAGACAAAAAGATGAATAGTTATTGTTGCCGTATATCACATGCCATATATCGTTGGTCAAAATTTATGTTTGTTTCGTCATTATTTACAAATGTGTGTGCTTCGAACCCAAATTATTAGACCGTTATATTTTTTTTTTCAAATTGTTTCTGATAATAAAGTATTAACACTTATTTGTATAGAGGCAGAAATCATCACAATGCCCTCAGCTGATGTTTTAACTATACTTTACATTAGTTTTATCACTTTCAATGTACTCTATTTGATGTTAATCTTTGCTAGAATTGAGAAAACCGAAAAATAGCAAAACATTCATATTCCACTTTTTTTGTACGTTCACACAATTTACAAGCAGATATTCCTAAGTATATATAACGATTATTTTTATAATTAAACGTGGTTGCTTCCAATCTCATTCTCTCCCATTTTTCAAAATGCCAATTGAAGCAAAATTATGAAGCACGTTATTGTCCATGGCATAACTGTATACATCGAAAGAATCATTAAACTTAAGAGATAACCATGCTAAGATTTTCAATCTGGGACGGTATGTGAGTGGTTTTACGGTCTGAAATTTCGTTCTACGGCGACGCGGTAATTTCAGACCGTAAAACCAACCACATACCGTCCCAGATTGAAAATCTTAGCATGGTTATCTCGATTCTAATGCTTTTCCATTCAAATCCTACAAATATAAAACGTAATTTCAGACTGTAAAACCAACGACATACCGTCCCAGATTGAAAATATTAGCATGCTTTTCTCGATTATAATGCTTTTCAATTCAAAATATAAAATGAAATCATACATACACGCTTGTTTTTCTATGAAAACTCAAATTCACGGATGCCATCATATAAACGTTATGTGACGTCACATATTTTTCAGACGGTAACTCGGGGGCTTTACGGTCGCAACTTTGAGACGTTAGCCAATGGAGCAACATGTTACATAATAGTTGCATTAGAATTGCCATTTAAATTAACATATTCGGATTGAAGGTCAAGCTATGTAATTTAATAACAAAATAAAAGTGAACTACGTTACGTTACGTTACGTTACGTTATGTTAGTTAACTGTTATCGTACTGATTGCGATATACATCACAGTCCGAAATGAACGAGGTCAGAAATTATTCTTTTACTGCACTTATGAGTGTTTACTATCATAACCTAAACTCACATTATCAAAAATATCCTCTTACCTTAGTAGCATAAACTTAAGTTGTTTTAATTATATACTTGTCGCCTTTCAGTTAATCATTTTAAAGTATTCGTAATTAAATATATAAATATTACGTCTGTTTTCCTTATCATTGATGAAGGCCTTCCACTTTTGCGTTTAACTTAACTCTTTTCATTGTTATCATAAAGGCCTATTGCTTTTACAATTTTAAAGTAGCTATCCAGCCAACAATAGCCAAATTTTATAACTATTTTGAGAATCCAAACTAATAGTATATAGACACAATATAAACAGTTTTAACTAGCCAGGCCAAACCCCAAAACTGGATCATTGAATTAAGAGTTACCCACTCATAATTCATTTTACGCATATTCAATCATGGGTTTTTCAAGAACTCCTGAAACATCCGTTACTTTTAATCGGCGCATATAAATTATTATATGAACTGAACACCTGGATAGAGTTTTGATAAATGGTTGTGTAGTATAATTTTGCCATTATTTCAAGTTGGCGGGTTAGCTTTAACGCCTATCATCAGTGTCATAAATGAAAGGCATTATGTGGTCATTATAAACGCCTATCATCTCTATTGTAAATAAAATACCTTTCAGTGGTATTATAAACGTAAATGTTTTCTAATAAAAACCTTCCATTGCTATTCTAAATGTATCAAGTTCATCATCATAACCATAATTTAAAGGCATTTAATCGTTCATATCAAGAAAACTGATTATATAATTGTTAAACTAAACAACTTCATTTTCGTTTTGAAACATACATAAATATTTTAATTTCGTTCTAATCCTTGTTCGGCTATTGTGTACACTTAGAATGCTGTAAAAATAATGAGAATTGGCACAAGATGTAACATGCCCCTATGATGAACATTTTAGTGACAGCAAGACAGAAGCAAGATGCGCATTTCATAGCGACTGGATGAACATTTTAGTAGAGTTTAGTGACACTCCTGCAAGACATATTTCATAGCGGGAACTTGATGTGACCAATAATTCATCCGAAGTAGGTCACATCGAAAATTGAAACATGATGTTAGATAATTATAAGAAACATGCTAGTGGAGTTGGCGACAATCATGCAATGAAGAAGATATACATACATGAAAGTTGGACGCATGAAAGGACTAAATAATGGACCGACACACCTGTACCAGGACGACATCGTGATCGCCAACTCGAGATCTATAAACGATCTCTACAAAATTAATTCACATTCTCCTGAACATAAGCTTTGTGGATTTCAGCGATTCAAATCCTCTCCAACCTCTATTATTCATTCCTCCCCTGCCAAAACCATATGATGACTGTTGACCTGGAGTAACATATTCTCCGTTTGGGTTAAGGTCTCCGCATTTCTTATACCACCAGCCACCATGGTGTTTGTGCGCACAGTTCGAACCATCCAGTTTGTCTTGATCCACGTCTTTTGTAGTGAATCATTGTCCATTATGTGTCCGGAGACACGCTATATAAATAAATATCAGTTACGAGTCACATGTTTATGATTGTTTTGGCATTTGCACGATATACCCTCATAAATATTTAGGTCTATAAGAAAGATATCATTGTTTTTGTTTTCCGAAAGCATGATCACATTATAAATTATCTTAAAACAGAAAAAAAAACATATCAAAATTACAATATGGAATTCAACAAAATGACAGTAACATATTAGCTCAAAATTGCTAAGGATTATAAATATTGGGCATTGATATATATGAATTGTGATGCATACTAGTTCAACCTGAGGTAATCATGTTCAAGTTCTCCAGCAATATTTTGTTTCATTAACATGTTTATGTTTATTTAACGTCGAGGCGGTTCTATGTTCATCTTTATTATAGTTTCACATATTTAACTGTAATGTCATGTCTAAATAATTTCATAATCTACAACTCGTCCCCATTCCAGATACGGTTATGAAACTGCGTTAGTTATTTGTATTTGTAACTCCCCAGAAGACTTATCGTTAACTTGCTGTATTTCAAACACCTGGGTTTGTATTAACTTGAAAAATACTGGGATTTAAAAAATAAATTGAAACGCATACCGTTATAGGGCATTGTAGCGTCTGTATCAAAAGTAGATATGAACATCAAACAGGAAAAGTAGCATTCAAGGACGACAGTCAACAACAAACACACACAGAAACAAAGAACAACTTTAACGATGAATAAAAAGCAATACAGTATACTTACCTTTACATGTGTCCTTTGTATCATTCTGTTGCAAAATGTCCGTGGTATCATTCTCTTGCAAAAGTTTGCCTACATGTAACGTGTAGTTTGCTCCCGCAGATATGTAAAAGTCTCCAAATCGTGCCATGGAAATGTTTTCTTTACTATCAACGAAGTTAAGGTAGACTTCGCTACTTTTCTGATCAGTCATCTCATGGATGTATCTCAGTCCTACGGTAAAACAAGCAAAGTTGCATACTTTAACAAATTGTTAGTGTTTGTTATGGTTGAAGTTTTTTATTGTCACGATATTGTTTTTTTTCCGCCGTGGGGCGATCTTATAAAAGAGTATGTGAGTGGACCTTTGGAAACGGCCGAACACGATATATATGAAATATTGCAGTCTCGGTTTGATTGAGACTGTTCATGAACGGTAGTGAACTATGCTTGCTTCCGTTCACGCCCACTAGCCCCGGGTTGAGCAGAACTCAGTATTAATAAAAATCAATAGTACAGAATTTTAACCATCCCGAAGATGGCATGCATATGGCGATGGACATGTTATATTTAATGTCATCATTACATGTCCTGCGGCGTATAGTCCCATTATCTAATAAAATGATATGCTCCGAAGAGCGAAATAACGTCTTCCCGTACATCCAGTCAATAGTGTTATCTATTCTTCCCACAGGGATTGTATAAATTTCATCGATCCCGTATTATACGTATCCGTTATATCAGGATTACAGAAGAATAAGTGTGAGGTTAAGCGAACCCGTTTAAAACCCACAGCGGCCTTTGTGCCGCAGAATATTCAAATTCGGTACCCGAGTTTCAATCCTTTTATGTTTTGTGGTTTTGTGGTTCCGCATATTTTGCTTCTTGTTTTACTTGTATTTTTTGTTTGTTTTAAGTGTTTGTTCTCTGAATGCTGTATGTCCTGTTGATAGATTAATAGCACCATCTCTGGGGATAACATCAGACACTACAAATGATTTTTTTTCTTTTCCTATATTCTTACATAGGAATAAATATTTGGTCAACAACCCGTTTTTCATTTGATATCAACAATATATTCAAATGTCGAACAGAAAATGTAGCACCATCCTATACAGGCATTCCAAACATACAAACAATTACAAGGTTGAATGGAAATAAAATATGTGACACTACAAATGTAACAGGTGGTGGAAAAATCGTTCCTCTACCGGGACTCGAACCCAGGGTCTCTGGCTTACCGTATCAGCGCTCTAACTACTGAGCTATCGATGAAATATGGTTAGGAATTTATTATTCACCATTTACCTGTACCCGGTTACATACATCCCGCCACTTGCTGGTGTTTCCAGGATGCTCCCGGACGAGTCCCCAAATATAATAGGTGGTGAATAAATTCGTACCTCAGCTGAAACTCGAACCCGGGATCTCTGGTGTATCGTACCAGCGCTCTATCATCTGGGATATCGAGGACATAGGTTAGGAATCGATTATTACCATTTAATTCACTGGTTACACAAACAAACGGGTTGACAGCAAGTGTGGTAATTTGACGTGGTGGATTAATAATATCTTATTCGTGCATTTAGTTATTTAGTTATTTAAATGTCGAATAAGTGTATGAAATGATATTTGAAAATCGCCGAACACGATAAATACAATACATGTTGCAGTCTCGGTTTGATTGAGACTGTTCATAATAGGTAGAGAAAAATGCTTGCCACCATTTACGCTCTATAGCCCGGGGTTGAGCAGAACTAAATGTTCAAAATGTCAACAATGCACATTGTTGAACCGTACCGAATATGGTATGCATATCACGGTGAACATTGAACCCTGAATGAGGTATTTGCATACCATGCCATGGCCAGCGGCGTATGGTCCCAGTTTTAACAAAGTGCTTAGCCTTAAACGAGAACACATTGGACGAAATGAACGGAATTTAGTAATGGCTATGAATGAATCTTCTGTAATAAGTAATATCACAAGTACATGTAACATTCAAAATACAAAATTAAAAAGCACACAATATATCTTAAAGGTGAGTAAACAGTATTCAGAACATTTAAAAGCTGGATTAATGGAACCACCTATATAAAATTAAAGTAAAAAACAAAAAAACAAAGTATTTGACAATGTACCACCGATATCTGTATATACATATCGGGCTCAGCGAGCTCCAAAGATCGGAATGAACAGAACAGTTCTAATTGCCAGAACGGGAAAACCCTAAAAAGTGTGTATTACTAAGGTGTTTAAAAATGCATTGTTTCAAATAACAATATAATAAATTGAGAAGTTGGCCGTCTCTCTTTTTCATCATTAAAACAAGGCATACATTATTCTTTGACATGGAATTTCTCTAGGTTACTGTTCATCAAATAATACAATTTGGTCACAAAAATGTATCAGAAATCATCATCAAACCATTCATATCCGGTTACCTCAATGTTGGACGTAAATGACAAAATAATAGCTATAATGTTAAGCACTTCATTCACGAATCATGCAGTTTTGGAAATAGTCTGAAAGAACAGTTTGGTCGTTGTACCTACCCATCCAAAATTCTCCATTTACGTCACCAAACCCATTTTCGTATTGATCAAATGTAGCATAAAAATCCACAGATCCATCATATCGGTACTGGAAGACCTGAATGAGTTATTATAAATATTGATAAGGCAGATCATTTGAAAGCAACAAACACAACCAAGGGAAATCCAAAGTTAGTCACAATAAACAATTCAATTGCGCAATAACTTGAAAACATTACTCAGTTTGGCGGAAATTACTGGACGTTGCAATTAACTGTAACGTTATTTTAAAAAGTTTTAGAAACGGAATTGAAAGTTATTATAAAAGTTACTTTACTAACACATTATTAAGGTTAATGGAAGTCATTAAAGGAGAGTACAAATATTGATATTGACTGCTCCTAATTTTAATATCGCTATATGCTTCTTAAGGGTACTCGAATACAAGGGACGAAATATTGACTCATTCTAGTTTTACAATCGCATATAAGCTCCTTGTTCTTTAACAATGCCAATCCACTTTCTCAACGTCACCATTGTAGTGTTCCGTTTTTGCATCTTGAACGGGACATAATTCAGTTAAGAGACAAGCAAGCTCTCCCTAACACACCACAGTGCCTTTAAATATTGATTTAATGTATCAATAAGGTTAGTTACACGGACCTGTAAATGTACACAGTTGTAAGAGAAAAAATGGAAAATTGGAAAAAAATGTTGGAAAAAAATGTTGGCTCTGCCCGAGTTGCATTACTTTAATACACTAAGGTATAGACAAACGCTAATGTAACGTGAAGAAGATATAGGCTGGCCTGTTTATATACATTCATTTGAGAGGATTGCTTCATCCACATGCAGGTTCATTCGACAGTGTAACAGCACATTCTAACTCCGCTAAGGCATCGTGTAATTGGCCTAGAACGGTGAGTGTTAAAGTTGGTACAAAATACAAAATGATAAAAGCAAATATTGGCATTTCGTTCTTAATGGATTCATTTTCAATCTACTATCCTAATACAATAAAGACACACGTAACCACATGAATTGGATAATTAAAATCCGTTGATTAAGTCACATCCTTAACAAATAACAACAAAAACAACACATGTAAAGATGTTAAAAAGAAATGTTTCCCAATGTTGTGAGGTTACCTTTTCAGGATTTATTAACTCTGGTGTATGCATCACAATCGTACACTGATAGATAAAACATAGTCCATGTATATATTATGTTTTGTACCGAAATCCTCATTCATTATAACTGTTGTCTGAATGAGACAACCATGTCCAAATGCAATATATTCTTTAAAATAATGTATTGCCATGCATATGTGTATTAAAATAAAGTATTCAAAGGGAAAGATATAATTGATTATTTTTTCCAAGTTTACTTACAGTCCAGCCACCACCTTCGGTGGTCATATCACAGTAGACGTCAAGCGATACGTTACTCTGAAGATGAACTGTGTAAATTCCACTGTTTCTTCCAATACCGAGATGTAGGACATCATAACAGTCATAAGCTATAAAAATGAAGGATATACACACTTGGGTTAACAGAAAACGCAGAAGAGTCCGTTGAACGCTCTCCAGGTATAAAATGGTTATTGTCCTTATCATTTATAATGCCATTATGAACATTTGACAACAACGACAGACAGACACATTATAAAAAATGATATATAGGGTCCTATAGAAACCACAGCGTCCGAACGCATTGGCATCGTAGGTCCGCACTGTACTGCAAACAAGGACTTGAAACTACAATGAAAGAGACAAAAAAAAACAGAAAGGGTGGTGAACTTGGAACGGTCAGTAGGCAATAAGACCTACTGGTTAGCTTGAATCGATTTTATATGCGCACAATCCTCGCTATTATCCTGTCTTCAGCGCCCACATAGACAGTGTAAACAAAACTAAATCCCATCAAAAGGAAGACCACTCAAAAACACGCGAATGGAACTTTAGCACTAAATAATCGGTTTTGGATGAGTTGCCATTTGCATTCTTATTTATTGCCTACTTTTGTAACGTCGAATCAAGAGTTGCAACGAAAACAGACAATATCTGAAATAATATCAACGAAACGCATTGTTTGTCCAGTCTTAATTGAACAGTTGCAACAATATCAGAGGAGTTTGTAATACATTTGCTTGTAAATTAGCGTCCATGCGTTGCAGTGTATCGAAGTTTAACCCATCGCGCACGTTAAAGAACGATATGAATATATTCGGTAATCTCCCTGGGAAATATCATATATCGTTGATGACCATAAGTACCTGTGATGGTAGACGTGTTTGCTGCAAGCAAAACGACACAAAAAACCATAATAAACCTCTTTGTTTGCAAGTGGGGGCAACACCCTTCCAGTGTCCATCTGGTTGACAGGTAAGTAAGCTGTCTCCGACAAGACTTAATCCAGCAAGGCAAGACACTGTCACATTTCCGTTTGCGATCACTGCAATGGTTGGTGTAACCGTGCCGTTTGTTGGTGCTTTGTAAGGCGGACATCCTAAAAGAGAAACGTGTGCAAATCAAGATATGTTCAAATTACTTAACAAACAATGACATACTTGGAAAGGGTACTATATGTCACACACTGTTACATACGGCAAAGTCTTATTTCGTATATTAACATATTTGTTATAATAAGCAAGCTTTTACGAAATCGTTACTTCTAGCTAACCCAAAGATCATTGTGATTAAGTTTCATCAAAATCCTTCGATCAAGCAGCTTCAGAGAAGATGTCATTTTTAACGTTTTCCTATATAACTCTATGCTAACCCAAGGCACATGATTGTGATATTTCACAAGAATGCAATAAGTGGTTTCGTAGGAGACGTTATTTGAAATTTCCTTAAATTTGACCTAATTTTAGACATCGCGACCATCTTAGATCACTGGCGGCCGCGAACAACACAAATCTGAGAGGGACTATCCCAAATAATGGAAATTTAGCACTGAATAATCGGTTTTGGATGAGATGTCATTTGCATTCTTATTTATTGTCTACTTTTGTAACGTCGAATCAAGAGTTGAAACGAAAACAGACAATATCTGAAATAATATTAACGAAACGCATTGTTGTCCTGTTTTATTTGAACATTTGCAACAATATCAGAGGAGTTGTAACACATTTGCTTGTATAACTCTATGTAAAATTAGCGTCCATGCGTTACAGTGTATCGAAGTTTAACCCATCGTGCACGTTAAAGAACAATATGAATATATTCGGTTATCTCCCTGGGAAATATCATATATCGTTGATGACCATAAGTACCTGTGATACCAGAGCAAAACGACACAAAAAAATCATAATAAACCTCTTTGTTTGCAAGTGGGGGCAACACCCTTCCAGTGTCCATCTGGTTGACAGGTAAGTAAGCTGTCTCCGACAAGACTTAACCCAGCAAGGCAAGACACTGTCACATTTCCGTTTGCGATCACTGCAGTGGTTGGTGTAACCGTGCCGTTTGTTGGTGCTTTGTAAGGCGGACATCCTAAAAGAGAAACGTGTGCAAATCAAGATATGTTCAAATTACTTAATAAACATACTTGGAAATGGTACTATATATCACACACTGTTACATACGGCAAAGTCTTATTTCGTATATTAACATATTTGTTATAATAAGCAAGGTTTTACGAAATCGTTACTTCTAGCTGCCGAGAGGAAATACAAGTATGTCTAGGGAGAAGTTAAAGACAAAGTATAATATATAGAGATTTAACTGCTTGGATCGATTATAGGGAAATCTTTCACGAGATGATAGGCGTATGGTTCTTTTAACGAACGAGCCTAAGCGAGTGAGTGAATAAAAACCCACGCCTACCATCGAGTGAAAGATTTCCATATAATCGATCGCAACATTTAAATAATCTATTCATTACATTTTTATTCAGATTATGTATGATTTTAACCAGACATATTCGCTGTATTTAACGTTACCGGCGGATGACGTTCGACGTCACCAACACGTTATTGACGTCATAACTCAACGTCGCTGTTAGCTGTTTTTTTTTGTTCGGAGTTGGTTATTAATATTTAGCGATTATGGATATCTTTCACTAAGAAATCCCAATTCTTTCACCCACAGAAATGTAATAAAATAATATATCAAGTCACTGAGACCTAAATGGTTGTTTAAGAGCACGTTCCTTATGTTCTTTCGAGACACATTATTCTACGTTCTTACCGAAAGTGTTTCCTACTAAACATTTTAATTCGTGTTATCATTTGTTTTAAATATATTATTGGCTCAATACACAAGTAATTAACAATTAGTAATATGAAAAAACAATTTGCTTTGAACTACTGAACTGATCATGTTTAATGATTTGCAAATCACGGCTAAAACCTTTCGGGTTGGCCGCGAATTTGAAAACATCAATATTGCCGTGTGTCACGTGAATTACTGCAATGCAATGCAGCATCGTTAAGATATAAAATACATATTTCCAAACGCTACCTGGCCATAGATTTTTTTTTCCTATTTAACGTTATTATTACTAAGCCTATTACTAGTCCCGATTACAGTTACAATCTTTGAATAGCATATAATTTGATATAATGTTATTGCTTATTTTTAAAGTTGTAGATAGCTTTACAATACTGTGTACTTTACTTTCAAAGTCATGAAGAAAACTTAAGTAACAATGTTGCTGTACCAAATGCAAAACTGTGACGGTCTATCACAAATAACACAATACAATGGTTCAAATAATGTAACCAATAAACTCACCATGCAATAGTACTATTTTGCAGTTGTTTTGTGTTAGATGGAATTTTCATGCGGATTTGTTTTTGACGAAGTATAATTTAATATCCATTAAAGTGTTTATGTCATACGATGCGTTGATGCATTTACCGCACAGTATTAATAAGAAATATAAAAATATCGGACAGGGAAAGTAGCATTCAAGGAGGACAGTCAACCACAAAACACAGAAACAAACACGAAAACAGACAAACAAAAAGGCACAAGGTGTTGCGCTTCTTTCATGTCTATACTTTTTTGTTATGTGTGTATTCATTACGTGGCCCGCCTAAATTCTATTAAGCGATAGGAAAACTTATATTAGGAGGATTTTATAACGGATATTTCAACAATAAAACACGTTTAAATGAATTTTTTACTTAAATAAAGTGATAAGCTGTTTAAAATTAAATGTTTTTATTTTACAATATACAAACTTATTAAGCCGAAATTAAGCTTTTATATCATACCCCAGCCAACCCAATTTTGGCTTCTTGGAGAAGGGCTTGGATGGGGTATGAAAGTTAATACTCGGACCACGTAATGGATGACGTGTATTATGTTAACAAGGCAAACCCAGTTAAACGGTGCAAATAAATAAATCTTCAGCTAAGCTATATCGTCTCATAAACTAGTCAGTATTAAAGAGCGATCTAAGTGAAACATACAGATGCTCATCTACATGTATATATGAATGGATGAAATGGAAACGCCTAAAAAGCCCATTACGTGGTCCTGGCTTTAATTCCATTAAGCGATGCAAAAGCTTATATTAGCAGGATTTTATAACGGATATTTCTACAATAAAACACGTTTAAAACATTGTTTAATGAAAAAAATGCGATAACCTGTTTAAAATTACCTATTAAATGTTATAATTTTACAATATGCAAACTGATTTAGCCGAAATAAATAATAACTTTCATACCCCAGCCAACCCCGTTTTCGCTTCTTGGAGAAGGGGGTTGGATGGGGTATGAAAGTTATTACTTGGACCACGTAATGACAAATCTAGTATCGCGCAGTGTTGATAATAAAATATGTAATATTTTCTTTCAATGTGCTTTTCATCAGTTCCTTGCTATTTGATTTCAAACAATCATAATACTGGCAGTGGATATGGAAGGCAGCCACTCCCCAACAGTCTTTATTTTATTACTCATTATATTTAACGGTCAGATTTATTTAAAACCCAACACATTTCTTTACATTTGCAGTTTTTGTTTTTAAGTGCATGTATGTTCTGTAGGTCCATTATCATACTCATACAGTGGCGTTGCTTGTGCAGTGTGGCGGTAAACGTCTCCCCGCGCTTGCAATCAGTACTGTTATTCATTCGATCTTTGGATATCGCTGAGCCCGATACTTATAGTTAGTTATCGGTGGTACATTTTCAATTTCTTTTGTTTTCTTACTTAATTTTTGATTCGGTGGTTCCACTACTCCTGCCGGTAAAAGGCTCTGGGTATTGTTTAACCACTCATAGGATATGTTGTCTGCTTTTTATACGCAGGCTTCATAACCGCTGCTCCCAACTAAATTCCATTATGTTTATTTCGCTCTTCGGGGCATTTCATTTTATTAGATACTGGGACCATACGCCGTACGACATGGGGAAGACGTCAACTCCATGTCCTCCGCCATATGCATGCCATCTTCGGGATGGTTAAAATTGTGTGCTGTTGATTTTATGAATATTGAGTTCTGCTCAACCCGGGGCTAGAGGGCGTGAGCGGTAGCTAGCATATTTCACTACCGCTCGTGAACAGTCTCAATCAAACCGAGACTGCAATATTTCGTATGTGTCGTGCTCGGCCGTTTACAAAGGTCCATTATCATACTCTTTTATTGTTGCTTTGGCTTCTGCCAAGTCATTGAGTACCTTCTTTGTGGCTTTCTAGACTATTGTTTTTTTTTGTATTTATATATACACGAGCATCGTTTTACTTATACTGCCTATTAATCCGCCTTGTTGGTTAGAGAATAGTTCATGGCGGGGATTTCCTTTTTTACACTGTCCCGTTTTATTGGGGTGACAGTAGGGTAAGTGTGAGGTTTGGTGCACCCTAGAACCTGGTTTAACCCCACCCCATTGTATTCATCTTTAAAATTGTTCTTAGTTTCTGTTTGTGTTTGTGATTGACTGTAGTCCTTGAATGCTACTTTTCCTGTTCGATTTTTATATCTATATTAAGGAAATAACGTGAAGTCAGGTCTTCTTCATTTCTGTCTATGCTGCCTAGTTTGTTAGAGAATGTGGCCTGGTAATTTATTATTTACACTGTCCAGTTTTATTGAGATGACAATAGAGAGAGTGAAATTTGGTGCACCCTAGAACCTGTTGTAAAACCCTAGCGTCATCTTTGTCACTTATTGTACTTCTATTTGTCAACGCTTTTACGGTGTTGCATACTTTGCTTTGTCCTTGCATGTGTCGTTTGTTTTGTATGCGTGTGTTTGGTTGACTGTTTACTGTAAATGTTAAATATCCTGTTTGACTTTTATACCTACTGTAAAGAATACCACTTATGATTACATTGTTTAAAAAGCCGAAACAAATTACAGTACAAACAATATTTACCTTTACTCGGCAATAAGGTCTAAATGTTTAATAATTCAAATGGCTTCATGTCTCTGACATTGATAATCTGACATGACCTTGTAAATTGTTGAAACCTTTCTGGCCTTTTATTCATCTTTAAATTTGTTCTTTGTTTCTTTGTTTCTGTGTGTGTTTGTGGTTGTCTGTTGACCTTGAATGCTGTTCTTCCTGTTCGAATTTTATATCTATATTTACCTATTTGATACTTGTCTCGATTCATATATAATGGTGCTGTGTGGGAAGACAGCTGCGATTGTTCGAAACAAGGATCATCCTTGTGTGTGCGGGGTGGGGGCGATATCTCTATTTTCAAAGTCCCTTTTTATTAGGATTACAATAGGGTAAGGCTGAGGTTTGGTGCACCCTAAAATCTGGTTTAACACTCTCCCCCAAGCGGCCTTTTTTTTTGCCGTGGGTTTACACTCTCCCCCAAGCGGCCTTTTTTGCCGTGGGAGCCCTATTGTCAACCCTTTTATGTTTGTGATTTCATATCTTGATTTTTATTCATCTTTGTAGCTGTTGCCTGTTTCTGTGCGTGTTTGTGGTTAACGGTCCTTGAATGCTGCAGTTCCTGTTCGACTTTTATATTCCCTTGAACAGTCTCAATTATTGTTAAATTGTCTTGGTTTTGTAGACAACTTGTTTGCCCTTCTCATAAATAGTTTGAACATCGTGAGAAGAAAAATATTCTCTATACTAAAAATGGCTTACCTGTCATGAAAACTGTATGTTAGATGGCTTTTCTGTTTAGACTGTTTGACTGTGATCCGTGGAAATAATAGTGTTTGCCCCTTAACATGGCTTACCTAATTGCTTGTCTATGTTAGAACATGTGTGTTTATCTTTCGTCGGTATACAATGCTGATGTTTCAAGCACGGTTTCTTGCCGCAGGTGCCAGCAATTATCTACAATAAAGTCTAACATACAATATCCTTAATAATGTAATATATGACGAATGCACAGAACTGGATAACTATAATCAATATAATTATTTAGATAATTATTTTAAGGAGTGTACGTTGCCAAATGCACAGGTGCTTTCATTGCACATTTACCACTACTAAAATCATTTGTCAAATAAGGATAACATGTATTAAACAACAGACAGGATTGTTCTATGATGTGTTTATAAATCAGACTATGATATATCTTAAATTATTTGAATATCCATGATGTATGTAATTTCATCAGGTATAAAACGGCGAACGTTTTCTATTAGACGCATAAAACGTTAAGTTCAGGACCATCACACCTCAAGCAATCCTTTGCCGGGACTTGAATCACCACCCTAAGCTTTTGAATGTATTTATACTAAAGGAAAAAAGAAACGCAGAATTGAAAAGGATTTATAATTAGTGGGATTGCTACTTAGTTTGAAAGAATAGGTTCAAATAAAAACCTAGCCTAAGCTATCCAGAAACCATTCTGGTAATTAAGGATTATAAACCCGTAAGAGATATGATTTTCACAGCTATACCGATGCTTACAAATACTTACATACAGAATTAAATATGTATATGTTGGCTAAGCTAGAGTTGACGTATATGGCAAACACCATTAGCATGTTTACAACAAACCAAGATACGTATCTGTTCCGCTCAATTTCGACATTTATACCTATTTTTTCATTTTGTTTCAAAATTCAATATTTTGAATTGACAAGAAGTGCCCATTCTGTCATTGTTTTAAAAACGCTATAATGCGTTCACAACACATTGCTATTTTAAAACCGAAACGAATTTCGTTATTTTAAAATTGCCTTCATTTTTATTGAAATGAGAACGATTTTTGATAACATATAACAGTATGTTCCCAACATAGTTATTGCTTTATTGCTTTATTTTTATCATCTACTTTCATTGCGAGTACATTTGCAGCATTATTAATTGCCATATCCATTACGTGGTCCCAGTATAAACTTTCATACCCCATCCAACCCCTTCTCCAAGAAGCGAAAACGGGGTTGGCTGGGGTATGAAATAAAAACCTCAATTTTAGTTTAAAAGTTTTCATATTTTACAGTTAAAACATTTAATAGGTAATTTTAAACAGGTTATCACGTTTTGTCAGTAAAAAACGTTTTTAAACGTATTTTATTGTCAAAATATCCGTTATAAAATCCTGGTTATATAAGCTTTCCCATCGCTTAATGGAATTAAGGCTCGACCACGTAATGTTTGCAAATTTGTCATTGACCCCGTACATACATGGCCTCCTATCTCATCTATGGAAATGACATGCTACATGTGCTAAATTTGCAGTATATACATATATATATATATATGTGCGTGTGTGTGTGTGTGCGTGCGTGCGTGCGTGTGTGCGTGCGTGTGTGTGTGTGTGTATGTGTGTGAAAAATCTGTTTTAACATATGACATGTATCATGTGTGAGATATGGTAATATATAAGATAAAACATGTATACCAAATCGAGTGTTTGGAATATAGACAGAATATATAAAACGATGATAAAAAGAAAAATCGTCTCCTCGTCAATTTCATTGAAGCAAACTACACATAACAGTGAAACATATGGGTCTAATTGAGGGAATGACAGAAAACACAAACAACAGAAAACATATGGCATTCAATCAACCCTTAGTATCTCCTTTTATCATGAACAATCACATTTTCTCCATACAAATACATGCATATATTTGTATACGTTTAATATCTCTCATTCATTAATGTCCCTATCTCGCCAACAACAGCCCTATTTTACATTATATGTAAACCGTTTCTAAACCTGCTTTAAACTTGGTCAGTTGTCGGGCCTTAAATAAATCTGAGAAGCTATGTTGGATCCTTACCCAATTGTTTGGTCGAAACCCGTGAAAAAAATATAATTTTAATCGGCATATATACATTATTATATGACCTGAACACGTGGGTAGAGTCTTTTTGTCAATTTTTTTGTAGT
The DNA here is from genome assembly GCA_037043455.1 of Cyrtodaria siliqua. Lineage (NCBI taxonomy): Eukaryota > Metazoa > Mollusca > Bivalvia > Adapedonta > Hiatellidae > Cyrtodaria > Cyrtodaria siliqua. The sequence goes on along the minus strand of JAWPHD010022903.1, from coordinate 3,573 downwards.
GTTATATTGCCGTTATTTGACGGGTTAGATTCTTTAACATTGGATACCTACTCTAAGTTTTTTAGCTATCATATTGTTAACATAATAATTATGACGTGGCTGGGATGAGTTTTATACATGTCCGTTATTTGGACATCCGATTCTCACACGCTGCGGTTAGGTACAAAATTTCTTTTTCATCCATAATTTCTTGAACATATTTTGCTTCTATTTCTGCATCTTTTACTAAATGGTGCTGTATGGACGATAATGCAAATAATGTGTTTTGACGTCGCTGCGCCTGTAGCTTTCCCAATAGCCTCGTACTGAGGCTTATAAATAATTCATTACATTCTTTCAACATCAACACAGTCCAAAACAAGAAAGAAAACACATACTTACGTCAGGAAATACAGAGAGGTCGAAGTAATTAAACCTGTTATCGGCAACTAAGTTCGGAGTAGGATTCGTGCTGCTGTTGACTGAGTTAAGCTCACAGAGACCAATTGACGTAGCCATATTGAAGGACAAGCATGGTGTCAGACGAAAGCACTCACGTGCACAATCGGCTGCTGTAGGTAGGGTCATATTTTGAATCGTGTATCCGTTTATACGAACATTTAAATGGTTTCGATTGAAATTGATAGACGGACTCTTTGCATCACATTGCTGTCCGGTAGAGTTTTGAACAAATACACACATACATGTATACAGGAGAAGATTCAACCTGAGTACATTTAAATCATTTATATACATGTTTGTCTTTAATTTGAATTAAGAACAAAACATAAGATGTCTACGATTATTTTGAACACTAACATAAATATATTAATTTAGAGTATTTCTAATGTATCTCACTATGCTTATACTTTTTAGCTTTGTCTTATTAAATATAAATACATTTTAACAATTGTATACTTTACAAAATGTAATTTTCGAATTTAAAATCCATATAATATTGTTTTTGATCTTAGATCTTAACACATCACGTTCAATGCAACACTGTTAACGTTGATAAAATACAACCCCAGCATGTTTGTCATGAATGTAAAACCAGATCCAGAGCGTCACGTCGTTCAAGCTACAATGATATTGCTGTAGACGGATGGAAAGTACCCAAACAGCTGCATAACACCCTATCCACACTTTACATCACATGATTGGCTCAATATGGAATGACACACGCATGTGATCAACACGTGATCAATCATATGATCGGCATGATATTGAACGACACAAACGCATATAGACGAGGACGGAGTCAATTGGGTTCTGATAAAAACGCTAATACCTACGTAATGGGAATATTTTGGTATTAACAGATGTCAATTGAATTGAATTGAATGTTGTTTAACGGCTCATCAACACAGTATAGGTTATTTAGAGCCGCCCCATAGGAATATAGGAATCCTCTTATTATCTAATATAGGACACGTGTTAAAGACATCACCTCGGAAACCGTTTGAACAATTAGCAAATTTCACGAGGACAATACTGAAGTCAATGCCTTTCAAAGTTGTACAACTTAGGTCAATGCGACATCCAAGATGACCGCCATTATCATATATAGTCAAACCCTTAAATAATCTTCTTCACAAGAACCGCTGAACAGATTCTTATAGTTTTTGTTAATAAATGATTAAACTCCTAGAGTACAAAAGTTGTATAAACAAAGTTCCTAGGGTCACAAATGGCCGTGCCCCGTGGATCCAAAGTTTGTATATGAAGAGTTTACATGTATATATAATATACTTATATAGGGTATTTGTAAACGACATCTCTTAAGAAACCGCAAGACCAATTTTGACCAAATTTCAAGTGGACAATACTGAGGTCATTGCCTTTCAAAGTTAAACAAATAAGGTCAATGCGACATCCAAAATGGCCATATATGGTTAAAATCTTAAAAACTATTCTGCTCAAGAACCGCTCAACAAATTTTAAAAGATTTTCTTTATAAATAAATCCTACACTACAAAAGTGCCCCTGGGTTCCAAAGTTTGTATAGGGAGATTTAACATGTTTAACATAGACTTATATAGGTCATTTGTAAACGACATCTCCTCAAAAATCGCTTGACCAATTTTGTCCAAAGTTGTACAAATTATGTCATAATTGTTCTTTGTTTTCTATCTGTGTGTGCTTGTGTTTGACTGTCGTCCTTGAATGCTGCTTTTCCTGTTCGATTTCTATATCTATATTCATACTATCTTTGTTAAACTTTTTAAAAGGTTTATCAAAAGAGGTTAGGACCGGACAGGCTGTGGACCCTATGATGACGTCTACCTAAAAGAACGTTGACGTTGAATGTTTGTCTGCAGTGTTGTCTTGTCGTACCCTCAATGGTTTATTCTCTTGTTGCTCTGGCTTCTGCCAAGTCATTGAGTACCTTCTTTGTGGCTTTCTAGGCTATTGTTTTTTTGTATTTATATATACACGAGCATCTTTGAATTTTACTTATATTGCCTATTAATGCTGCCTTATTGGTTAGAGAATAGTTCATGGCGGGGATTTCTATATTTACACTGTCCCGTTTTATCGGGTTGACAGTAGGGTAAGAGGTTTGATGCACCCCAGAACCTGGTTTAAACCCCCAGTGGCCTTTGTCACTGACCTTTGCCACTGACCATTCCAAGTGGGTAGCCCTATTGTCAACCCTTTTGTGTTTGTGATGTCTTATTTGGCATTTTATTCATCTTTAAATGTGTTCTTTGTTTCTGCGTGTGTTTGTGGTTGACTGTCGTCTTTTGAATGCTGTTTTTCGTGTTCGATTTTTATATCTATATTTATATAGAGAATTTAAAAAATCTTCTTCCCTACAAGTACAAGATAACGACCTCTCATATATTGCATGTAGCATTAGCTTATGGTTATCTATGGTTTAGTTCTCCTGAACCCCTGGCCGGATTTCAGTGAAACTTGGCAAGGTTGAGGCTGTTTCAAAAATCGGTCCGTCCACAGATTATTTTATTTGGCCTTAAGTTTATATAAGATACACGCCCTCCTGGGCCTCTTGTTTGTTCTGAATGTATATTTTAAGCAAATTTTGTTAGTTATTAAATTGTATGTGATTGTCTTTGTCACCACTGACTGTTGTGACGTCATGACGTCATTCATTAGGGCTTCAAATGACGTCATGTGGAATATGTTGTAATCGCTTTATCTCCAACATTTATGATCAAATTTAAAATAAAATGTTCACAACTTGTATAGTTTATGATCTAGATGCGCAGTAATGTCATTTGGCGTCACGATGTCATATAAGATGCCAGTGACGTCCAGATAAAAATCTTGTTATCGCAAGGTCTGACACATTTATTGTCGGATTTGATTGAAACTCAGAAATTGACAGTTTAAGATCTATTTGTGCAAGTCTTAGAACATAATTTGGCGTCATGACGCAAGATGGCCGCCAGTGACGTCATTTGTTACTGAAAATTATTAATTTTACCTTCTGACAGTTTTTGTTGTAATGTTATTGATAAATTCAGTGATACAAACATAATGGCCATCATTCAAGTCGGAGCTTATCATCGTGACATCATGACGTCATTCAAACTCCTGGTAAAAGTCTAGTTTATTAATGGATTTCAA
>JAWPHD010022902.1:0-23662 GCA_037043455.1 Cyrtodaria siliqua | reverse complement strand
TAATAAACTTTGGTAAAGATTGGATGAAAAAATGATGGCACTATCGTCTTAACCAGGCAAAATATAGCATTTTTAACTCCGCTGTTACTGGTCTGATATGGCTGGTTTTTGAACTTGTCCAAGCTTTCATTGATAGTAACTATCTGGTAAAGATGAGGTGAAAGATGAAACGAGGAAAAATAAAGCATTTTTAACTCAATCAAGGGCCATACCTCTGCCGATACTGGTCCGATCTGGGTGGTTTTCAAACTTGTCCAAGCTTTCATTGATAGTAACAATCTGATAAAGTTTGGTAAAGATTGAAAGAAAGATTAAGCCCCTATCGTCTTAACAATGCAAAATAAAGCATTTTTAACTAAATCAAGGGCTACAACTCCGCTGATACTAGTCCGATATGGCTGGTTTTCAAACTTGTCCGAGCTTTCATTGATATTAACAACCTGTTAAAGTTTGGTAAAGATTGGATAAAAATTGAAGGCACTAATAGTCTATCTTCTTACAAGAAAAAGTAAACTGACGACGGACAACTCGTCATCCCATAATCATTGTTAAATCATTGATATTAACAATCTGTGAACGTTTGGTAAAGATAGGATGAACAATGAAGACCCTATCGTCTTAACGAGGCAAACATATAGCAATAGAGCATTTTTAAATAAATCAAGGGCCATAACTCTGCTGTTACTGGTCCGATCTGGCTGGTTTTCGAACTTGTCCGAGCTTTCATTGATATTAACAATGTGGTAAAGTTTGGTAAAGATCAGATGAAAAATGAAGGCCATATCGTCTTAACGAGACAAAATTTAACGACGGACAACTCCATCCCATAAGCAAAGGGCCAGCAGAGCTAAAAAGAGGCCCAAGAGGCATGTGGACGCTCTACTGGCCAAAACGGCTCTTATATCAAGGGTTGTCGACATGAAATTCCCATCCATCAGTACTTCTTTTAAAACATAATTACATTGCAAAAACAACAGGGATAGGATGGCCTTAGATTGCTCACCTGGTAATCATGCAATAAGTCTACTATGTCTAGTCTGGCATTGGTATTTTTTAATTTGTCCCACATCTAAGAATGAAATTTCATAAAAGATTAGGGGTTGGTGGGTGGGTAGGGGGGTTATAATAACATTCTTAACAAATATGGTAAAGATCAGATAAAAAATGAAGTAACTACAGATTTAACAAAGGAAAATACAATATAGCATTTTTCAACAAATCAAGGGCCATAACTCTGTCACTACTAACAAGATAGCTGGGTTTGAACTTGTCCAAGATTTCATTGATATACCGCGCTTTGCGCGACTAGACATACTACTGAGGCTTCCTGCCATATTTGGTAGAAATCCAACAAGCTGTTTAGGAGGAGTAGCGCCAACAAGAAATTTAAAGTAGAAATGTCAAAGGGCCATAACTCCGTGAAAAATCAGCGAACTGGAACAAAAGGGCGATATGCACAACTAGACCTATTACCGATGCTTCCTGCGAAGTTTCGTCGAAATCCAAGAAGGAGGAGTAGCGCCGACAAGAAATTTAATCGGATCAAGATATATGCATTTCAAAAAGAACAAAAATCAGTAACTTTATCCGATACTCAGTCGATTCGTGAAAACTTTTCTTTTTTTAATGCGTTATAGTGTAGGCTTTGTCAGAATAGCTGCTTTGAAAATTCACTCAGAGTTAAGTGTTCTTATAGGTGTAGCACACCCATTGCATCAAAGGAAGTGTTTGTCTGGGGTAGTCGCATAATGGCAGTCAGTAAATAATTCTCTTTTGTAAAAAAAGCATTTTTGGTTTATATCATATTGTTGATCTGTTACATTTTTCATGCATTGTCATGTTAAAATCGGGAGAATTGAATTTATTTTTTTTGCTTATATGGAAATGAGTGTATGACTACAATATACCATATTTCAGTGTTTATGTTTTTAAAGGGAGCTTTCATTCATGAGACAAGTTCTTTCTTAGAAGATACATGACCCCACTTTCTTTTCTGTGGATTTTTTGGCAGCATATGTGTCATTTGTGATGAGAATGTAAGTTATTCATTTTTAATTTGGGCCTAGATATGAATGACAACATGGCATTTAAATTGTAATTCATACACAAATCAATGCAAAAATCAATGGGCGTTTACACCTATAGGTGTAGCACACCCATTGCAACACAGGAAGTGTCAGCATGGGGTAGAGGAAGTGTCAGCATGGGGTAGTCGCATAATGGCGTCAATAAATAATTCTCATTTTAAAGTGCTAATTTTGGTTTATATCACATTTTTGATCTATTCGTTACATTTTTCAAGCATTGTCATGTTAAAATTGTGAGTTTTTAATTTATTTTGCTTGTATGGAATGAGTGTATGAATACAATATTATGGCATCTCAGTGTTTATGTTTTTAAAGGGACCATTCATTTATGAGACAAGTTCTTTCTTAGCCCATTTTTCTGTGGATTTTTTGGCAGCATATGTGTCATTCGCCGATGAGAATGTAAGTTATTCATTTTTAATTTGAGTCTAGATATGAATGACAACATGGCATTTAAATTTTAATTCACACACGACTCAATGCAACAATCAATGGGTGTGTTCTAAAAATAAGGTGGGATCTGTGAATTGTCATTTTCTCTCAGATTTTTTACTTAACTGGCATTTTTCCTTTTGGAATGATTATTTATCTTCAAAAAAACACTTTACACTCTTTTAAAACTGGTTTTGACTTTCTTTTGCTCTTTTTTTGGCCCGTGGAAAGCCTTAATTTAGAGTTTCAGATTTTTTAAGTCTTTAAATGATGGTCTGGAGAAACATTTTCCACTAAAACTAGGCTTGTTTGGTATCAACATGTAGTTATGTGTATTTGTCATCATAATTTGACACTACTATTTTTAAAATCCTGCTTTTATAGGTATGATGACACCACAAAATCCTTCCCCTTACACACTAAAATTGGGTTTACTGAGATAATGTCAGAGAGAACTGTAGCCAAAGTATGCTGCCCAATCATTAAAACTTGGCTTTTAAGCACAAAGCTAGTACCAGACTTGCATTTAGGGGTATTTGGGATGCCTATATATTCATGTAGTGCTACCAAATTAAGGTATGAAATTAAGGTATTATGCTACCAAAAGTGAAAAATTGCCTTGAAAATTGGATTCTGGCATGAAAATCAGCACATTTTGCATTTAAAGAGCAGTTTTGGTAGCTAAACCTCTTGATTTCTTCATGTTTATTGACTATATGAAGCATTTAATCCATTATATCAAGTATAGGTATGCCCAATGTCATTTTATAAAACAGTTAAGGAAGGTTAAAACTGAAAAAAGTACGCTGCATTTTGTCGCTGTCGACCGCTCTGTTTTTTTTTGAAACGCATATATCTTGATAGATTCTTAGTCGATTCGCGAAAACTTTTCTTTCTTTAATGTGTTATAGTCTAGGCTTTGTCAGATTAGGTGCTTTGAAAATGTACTCGTAGTTAAGTATTCTTATAGGTGTAGCACACCCATTGCAACGCAGGAAGTGTCGGCATGGGGTAGTCGCATAATGGCGTCAATAAATAATTCTCATTTCTTTTTGTAAAAAAAGGCATTTTCACTAATTTAAAGTGCTATTTTTGGTTTATATCACATTGTTGTTGATCTAGTTGCAGGGGCGTACCTGGGCATACGCACAGGCTATTAAAGAAGCAAAAATATAAAAATGGCTAAAAATGCGAAATATGCAATTAAACCTGAAGGTATAGGGGGGTTAGGCACATTTGTGAATCTAAAACTCGATGGTGCTTATACCTAAATTAGCCCCAGGAACACTCCTGCAGTTGTTACATTTTTCAAGCATTGTCATGTTAAAATTGTGAGTTTTTAATTTATTTTGCTTATACGGAAATGAGTGTATGAATACAATATTATGGCATCTCAGTGTTTATGTTTTTAAAGGGACCATTCATTCATGAGACAAGTTCTTTCTTAGCCCATTTTTCTGTGGATTTTTTGGCAGCATATGTGTCATTTTTGATGAGAATGTAAGTTATTCATTTTTAATTTGAGTCTAGATATGAATGAAAACATGGCATTTAAATTTTAATTCACACACAACCCAGTGTTTTTTTTCTCTATTTTGGGAACATAGCCCATGGCGTTGGAATTGGTAATTTTAGCGCGATTTTTCATAAAATTGGGAATTGTAGCGCGATTTTTAATAAAATTCGGAAAAATATAAAGTAAAGCTTTCCTTTCATAATTATATCTTTAATACTGTGTTTTGTACACCAAGATAAACAGAAGAATTTATAAGCTTTTGAACCCCAATCCAATGAACCCCAATCATTGGATTGGGACACTAAAAAAAAAAAAAAAAAAAAAAAAAAAAAATTTTTTTTTTTTTTTTAAAATTGGGAATTTTTTCCTCTTAATTGGGAAAAAAAGGTATGTTTTGGCATTGGGAATATGACCGAATTTCGGCTATAAAAACAGCCAAAAAAAAACACTGCAACCCAATGCAACAATCAATGGGTGTGTTCTAAAAATAAGGTGGGATCTGTGAATTGTCATTTTCTCTCAGATTTTTTCTTAGAAGATACATGACCCCCATTTTTCTGTGGATTTTTTGGCAGCATATGTGTCATTTGCGATGAGAATGTAAGTTATTCATTTTTAATTTGGGTCTAGATATGAATGTCAACATGGCATTTAAATTTTAATTCACACACAACTCAATGCAACAAACTATGGGTGTGGCAGTTTCGAATCCAGAGTATTCATGTCCTACTTTTTGAAGGTGACGAAAAACGTACGATGGAAACTAAAGTTTCTTTACGGAATCCGCCTTCACTCGATTTGTTTCAATTTGTCCAATTATTTTATTCGTTTTTCTTTCGATCGCCGAAAGAAACATTACGATCAAATGTGACACCAAGTCTAGAAGTAGATTTGTAAATTATTACCTTTTCCAAGTCTTGCAAAAGCGTTGCTCGACTAACTTCAAATTGAAGAGTAACTTGGTGATCCGGTGGAGGTCAACACTTATTTCCATAGATTGCGTTCTATAATCTCACCGGTGTAGTCGTTGGAAATTCACAGTCGCGTGAGAATAACACGACATTCGTACATTTACTGTTCGTACTTAACGGTATTATAAACCACAGACCTAATAACAATATTAATTTGTCTGGGATACTGTAAATATATTTTTATTGGCTTATTAAAATTAGATGAATGATTTATATGTTGTAAAATATATATGAAATATATGGTAGGATGACTGTTTCAAATTGTTAATTTTCTTTTTTTGCTGTCATATTTAATATGCATAGCATTATCGGAGAGTTTAATTTGAATGTTATTAACGGCAGTTATTAACAGCGCATCAACACATTATTCAGAACAGCCGTTGACACAGGAAACGAATAGTCTTAAACTAATACATTTAGTACTAAAATGAGTTTAAAGTAATTTCTGTTGCGAACATACGTGCCGCATGTCAGTTCAAACCAAAATACATTAATTGCACTTGCTATTCTGGTGAAATGTATCGGAGCCATATTTGACCGACCATTTAAATCAATACATCTGCATTAACTAATTTTATAATAATTTCTGCTGCTAGTCATGTCAGTTCAAACCTGGCAGTATGTATCTGGTCTGATAAGATTCATACTACACATATTCGTCAATGTTAAAGTGGAATCCACTGTGGCCATGTATGGCACGTCATACAAGATTCATACTACAGATATTCGTCAATATTGAAGTGGAATCCACTGTGGCCATGTGTGGCACGTCTTACAAGGTTCATACTATACATATTCGTCAATGTTAAAGTGGAATCCACTGTGGCCATGTATGGCACGTACTACAATGTTCATACTACAGATATTCGTCAATGTTAAAGTGGAATTCACTGTGGCCATGTATGGCACATCATACAAAGTTCATACCACACATATTCGTCAATGTTAAAGTGGAATCCACTGTGGTCATGTGAGGCACGTCATACAAGGTTAATACTATACATATTCGTCAATGTTAAAGTGGAATACACTGTGGCCATGTATGGCAAGTCATACAAGATTAATACTACAGATATTCGTCAATATTGAAGTGTAATCCACTGTGGCCATGTATGGCACGTCCTACAATGTTCATTCTACATATAGTCGTCAATGTTAAAGTGGAATCCACTGTGGCCATGTATGGCACGTCATACAAGATTCATACTACAGATATTCGTCAATATTGAAGTGGAATCCACTGTGGCCATGTGTGGCACGTCATACAAGGTTCATACTATACATATTCGTCAATGTTGAAGTGGAATTCACTGTGGCCATGTATGGCACTTCATACAAGATTAATACTACAGATATTCGTCAATATTGAAGTGGAATCCACTATGGCCATGTATGGCACGTCCTACAATGTTCATTCTACATATATTCGTCAATGTTAAAGTGAAATCCACTGTGGCCATGTATGGCACGTCATACAAGATTCATACTACACATATTCGTCAATATTGAAGTGGAATCCACCGTGGCCATGTGTGGTACGTCTTACAAGGTTCATACTATACATATTCGTCAATGTTGAAGTGGAATCCACTGTGGCCATGTATGGCACGTCCTACAATGTTCATACTACAGATATTCGTTAATATTGAAGTGGAATCCACTGTGGACATGTATGGCACGTCCTACAATGTTCATTCTACATATATTGGTCAATGTTAAAGTGGAATCCACTGTGGCCTTGTATGGCACGTCATACAAGACTCCTACTACCGATATTCGTCAATATTGAAGTGGAATGCACTGTGGCCATGTATGGCACATCATACAAAATTCATACCACACATTTTCGTCAATGTTGAAGTGGAATCCACTGTGGCCATGTATGGCACGTCCTACAATGTTCATACTACAGATATTGGTTAATATTGAAGTGGAATCCACTGTGGCCATGTATGGCACGTCATACAAGGTTCATACTACAGATATTCGCCAATGTAAAAGTGGAATTCACTGTGGTCATGTATGGCACATCATACAAAGTTCATACCACACATATTTGCCAATGTTAAAGTGGAATCCACTGTGGCCATGTATGGCACGTCATACAAGATTCATACTACAGATATTCGTCAATATTGAAGTGGAATCCACTCTGGCCATATATGGCACATTATACAAAGTTCATACCACACATATTCGTCAATGTTAAGTGGAATCTACTGTGGCCATGTGTGGCACGTCATACAAGGTTCATACTATACATATTCGTGAATGTTAAAGTGGAATCCACTGTGACCATGTATGGCACGTCATACAAGATTAATACTACAGATATTCGTCAATATTGAGGTGGAATCCAATGTGGCCATGTATGGCACGTCATACAAGGTTCATACTACAGATATTTGTCAATATTGAAGTGGAATCCACTGTGGCCATGTATGGCACGTCCTACAATGTTCATACTACAGATATTCATCAATATCGAAGTGGAATCCACTGTGGCCATGTATGGCACGTCAAACAAGGTTCATACTACAGATATTTGTCAATATTGAAGTGGAATCCACTGTGGCCATTTATGGCACGTCCTACAAGTTTCATACTATAGATATTCACCAATGTTAAAGTGGAATCCACTGTGGCCATGTATGGCACGTCCTACAATGTTCATACGACAGATATTTGTCAATATTGAAGTGGAATCCACTGTGGCCATGTATGGCACGTCATACAAGATTCATACTACACATATTCGTCAATATTGAAGTGGAATCCACCGTGGCCATGTGTGGTACGTCTTACAAGGTTCATACTATACATATTCGTCAATGTTGAAGTGGAATCCACTGTGGCCATGTATGGCACGTCCTACAATGTTCATACTACAGATATTCGTTAATATTGAAGTGGAATCCACTGTGGACATGTATGGCACGTCCTACAATGTTCATTCTACATATATTCGTCAATGTTAAAGTGGAATCCACTGTGGCCTTGTGTGGCACGTCATACAAGACTCCTACTACCGATATTCGTCAATATTGAAGTGGAATCCACTGTGGCCATGTATGGCACATCATACAAAATTCATACCACACATTTTCGTCAATGTTGAAGTGGAATCCACTGTGGCCATGTATGGCACGTCCTACAATGTTCATACTACAGATATTCGTTAATATTGAAGTGGAATCCACTGTGGCCATGTATGGCACGTCATACAAGGTTCATACTACAGATATTCGCCAATGTTAAAGTGGAATTCACTGTGGTCATGTATGGCACATCATACAAAGTTCATACCAAACATATTTGCCAATGTTAAAGTGGAATCCACTGTGGCCATGTATGGCACGTCATACAAGATTCATAATACAGATATTCGTCAATATTGAAGTGGAATCCACTCTGGCCATATATGGCACATTATACAAAGTTCATACCACACATATTCGTCAATGTTAAAGTGGAATCCACTGTGGCCATGTGTGGCACGTCATACAAGGTTCATACTATACATATTCGTGAATGTTAAAGTGGAATCCACTGTGACCATGTATGGCACGTCATACAAGATTAATACTACAGATATTCGTCAATATTGAGGTGGAATCCAATGTGGCCATGTATGGCACGTCATACAAGGTTCATACTACAGATATTTGTCAATATTGAAGTGGAATCCACTGTGGCCATGTATGGCACGTCCTACAATGTTCATACTACAGATATTCATCAATATCGAAGTGGAATCCACTGTGGCCATGTATGGCACGTCATACAAGGTTCATACTACAGATATTTGTCAATATTGAAGTGGAATCCACTGTGGCCATGTATGGCACGTCCTACAAGTTTCATACTATAGATATTCACCAATGTTAAAGTCGAATCCACTGTGGCCATGTATGGCACGTCCTACAATGTTCATACGACAGATATTTGTCAATATTGAAGTGGAATCCACTGTGGCCATGTATGGCACGTCATACAAGGTTCATACTATAGATATTCGCCAATGTTAAAGTGGAATTCACTGTCGCCATGTAAGGCACATCATACAAAGTTCATACCACACATATTCCTCAATGATAAAGTAGAATCCACTGTGGCCATGTATGGCACGTCATACAAGGTTCATACTATAGATATTCGCCAATGTTAAAGTGGAATTCACTGTGGCCATGTATGGCACATCATACAAAGTTCATACCACACATATTCCTCAATGATAAAGTGGACTCCACTGAGGCCATGTATGGCACTTCATACAAGGTTCATACAACAGATATTCGTCAATGTTAAAGTTGAATTCACTGTGGCCATGTATGGCACCCCATACAAGATTCATACTACAGATATTCGTCAATATTGAAGTGGAATCCACTGTGTCCATGCATGGCACATCATACAAAGTTCATACCACACATATTCGTCCATGTTAAAGTGGAATCCACTGTGGCCATGTATGGCACGTCATACAAGATTAATACTACAGATATTCGTCAATATTGAAGTGGAATCCACTGTGGCCATGCATGGCACATCATACAAAGTTCATACCACACATATTCGTCAATGTTAAAGTTGAATCCACTGTGGCCATGTGTGGCACGTCATACAAGGTTCATACTATACATATTCGTCAATGTTAAATTGGAATCCACTGTGGCCATGTATGGCACATCATACAAACTTCATACCACACATATTCGTCAATGTTAACGTGGAAGCCACTGTGGCCATTTATAGCACGTCATACAAGGTTCATACTATACATATTCGTCAATGTTAAATTGGAATCCACTGTGGCCATGTATGGCACATCATACAAAGTTCATACCACACATATACGTCAATGTTAAAGTAGAATCCACTGTGGCCATGTATGGCACGTCATACAAGATTAATACTACAGATATTCGTCAATATTGAAGTGGAATCCACTGTGGCCATGTGTGGAACGTCATACAAGGTTCATACTATACATATTCGTCAATGTTGAAGTGGAATCCACTGTGGCCATGTATGGCACGTACTACAATGTTCATACTACAGATATTCGTTAATATTGAATTGGAATCCACTGTGGCCATGTATGGCACGTCCTACAATGTTCATTCTACATATATTCCTCAATGTTAAAGTGGAATCCACTGTGGCCATGTATGGCATGTCATACAAGATTCCTACTACAGATATTCTTCAATATTGAAATGGAATCCACTGTGGCCATTTATGGCACATCATACAAAATTCATACCACACATATTCGTCAATGTTGAAGTGGAATCCACTGTGGCCAAGTATGGCACGTCCTAGAATGTTCATACTACAGATATTTGTCAATATTGAAGTGGAATCCACTGTGGCCATGTATGGCACGTCCTACAAGTTTCATACTATAGATATTCACCAATGTTAAAGTGGAATTCACTGTGGCCATGTATGGCACATCATACAAAGTTCATACCACACATATTCGTCCATGCTAAAGTGGAATCCACTGTGGCCATGTATGGCACGTCATACAAGATTCATACTATACATATTCGTCAATGTTGAAGTGGAATCCACTGTGGCCATGTATGGCACGTCCTACAATGTTCATACTACAGATATTTGTTAATATTGAAGTGGAATCCACTGTGGCCATGTATGGCACGTCCTACAATGTTCATTCTACATATATTCGTCAATGTTAAGGTGGAATCCACGGTGGCCATGTATGGCACGTCATACAAGATTCATACTACATATATTCGTCAATATTGAAGTGGAATCCACTGTGGCCATGTATGGCACATCATACACAGTTCATACCATACAAATTCGACAATGTTAAATTGGAATCCACTGTGGCCATGTGTGGCACGTCATACAAGGTTCATACTATACATATTCGTCAATGTTAAAGTGGAATCCACTGTGGCCATGTATGGCACGTCACACAAGATTAATACTACAGATATTCGTCAATATTGAAGTGGAATCCACTGTGGCCATGTAAGGCACGTCCTACAATGTTCATTCTACATATATTCGTCAATGTTAAAGTGGAATCCACTGTGGCCATGTATGGCACGTCATACAAGATTCATACTACAGATATTCGTCAATATTGAAGTGTAATCTACTGTGGCCATGTGTGGCACGTCATACAAGGTTCATACTATACATATTCGTCAATGTTGAAGTGGAATCAACTGTGGCCATGTATGGCACCTCCTACAATGTTTATACTACAGATATTCGTTAATATTGAAGTGGAATCCACTGTGGCCATGTATGGCACGTCCTACAATGTTCATTCTACATATATTCGTCAATGTTAAAGTGGAATACACTGTGGCCATGTATGGCATGACATACAAGATTCCTACTACAGATATTCGTCAATATTGAAGTGGAATCCACTGTGGCCATTTATGGCACATCATACAAAGTTCATACCACACAAATTCGTCAATGTTGAAGTGGAATCCACTGTGGCCATGTATGGCACGTCCTACAATGTTCATACTACAGATATTTGTCAATATTGAAGTGGAATCCACTGTGGCCATGTATGGCACGTCATACAAGGTTCATACTATTGATATTCGCCAATGTTAAAGTGGAATTCACTGTGGCCATGTATGGCACAACATACAAAGTTCTTACCACACATATTCCTCAATGATAAAGTGGAATCCACTGTGGCCATGTATGGCACGTCATACAAGGTTCATACTATAGATATATGCCAATGTTAAAGTGGAATTCACTGTGGCCATTTATGGCACATCATACAAAGTTCATACCACACATATTCGTCAATGTTGAAGTGGAATCCACTGAGGCCATGTATGGCACGTCCTACAATGTTCATACTACAGATATTTGTCAATATTGAAGTGGAATCCACTGTGGCCATGTATGGCACGTCATACAAGGTTCATACTATAGATATTCGCCAATGTTAAAGTGGAATTCACTGTGGCCATGTATGGCACATCATACAAAGTTCATACCACACATATTCCTCAATGATAAAGTGGAATCCACTGTGGCCATGTATGGCACGTCATACAAGGTTCATACTATAGATATTCGCCAATGTTAAAGTGGAATTCACTGTGGCCATGTATGGCACATCATACAAAGTTCATACCACACATATTCCTCAATGATAAAGTGGACTCCACTGTGGCCATGTATGGCACGTCATACAAGGTTCATACAACAGATATTCGTCAATGTTAAAGTTGAATTCACTGTGGCCATGTATGGAACGTCATACAAGGTTCATACTACACATATTCGTAAATGTTAAAGTGAAATTCACTGTGGCACGTCTTGTCAGATTCATTCTAGAAGTATTTGTCATTGTTAAAGTGGAATACACTGCGGCCATGTATGGCACCTCTTACCAGGTTCTTACTGCACATATTCGTCATTAATATAGTGGTATACACTGCGGCCATGTATGGCACATCATGCCACGTCCATACTGCAAGTATGTGTCATTGTTAAACTGGAAAACACTGTGGTCATGTATGGCACCTCTTGTCAGATTCATTCTAGAAGTATTTGTCATTGTTAAAGTGAAATACACTGCGGCCATGTACGGGACCCATTACCAGGTTCATATTGCACATGTTCGTCATTATTAAAGTGGTATACACTGCGGCCATGTATGGCACATCATGCCATGTCCATACTTCAACTATTTGTCATTGTTAAACTGGAATACACAGTGGCCATGTATGGCACCTCGTGTCAGATTCATTTTAAAAGAATTCGTCATTGTTAAAGTGGATACCAAGTTCATACTGCACATATTCGTCATTATTAAAGTAGAATACACTGCGGCCATGTATGACACGTCATACCAGGTTCATTTTACACAGATTCGTCATTGTTAAAGTGCATTACACTGTAGCAATGTATGGCACGTCATGCCATATTCATACTATAAGTATTTGTCATTGTTAACATGGAATACACTGCGGCCATGTATGGCACCTCTTACCAGGTTCATACTAGACATATTCGTCATTGTTAGAGTGGAATACACTGTGGCCATATATGGCACATTATGCCACGTCCATACTGCAAGTATTGGTCATTGTTAAATTGGAATACACTGTGGCCATGTATGGCTCATCATGCCATGTCCATACTGCAAGTATTTGTCATTGTTAAACTGGAATACACTGTGGCCATGTATGGCACCTCGTGTCTGATTCATTTTAAAAGTATTCGTCATCATTAAAGTGGAATACACTGCGGCCATGTATGACATCCCATTCTAGATCCATACTACACATCGTCCCATCAACGCAATAACTCCGTAAGCGACATGTTTTCAGAAAATCACTTTTTTGCTTAAATGGGTCTCTCACGTTGAGATGCATGTTCTATCAAAAGATTAGAGTTGATCTGGCACTTTTCGGGATTTTATTTCATTAGATGCACAACTCACTATCTGCAGTCATGAACAAGTTCAATGCAACAACTCAATAAGTGCACTTACGGGGTTGTTGCATTGAATGTTTCAATGCAAAACTCTGTAAGTACACTAACAATAACTCTGCAAATGCACTTACTGAGTTATTGCATTCAATTAATCTGAGTATCATGACTTATGACAAGACAGTGATGTCACTAAATTAATATGATGTCATAATTTTTTAAATTTATTATTTAGCTTATAAAATATATATTATTCATACAAAAAAGGAAACATTTTACAATTTTCCCCCAAAATAAAACTTAAATCACTGATCAACACAGGTTGATATTGAGAACTCTAAAACCATAGATTAAGAAGAAAAAATACTAAATATTAGTGTGATTATTACGATTAAGTTATATTTGAGCAATTTACATCTTTACAACGGAACTGTTAATTAGAAATTGACAAAAATATTTGTCATTTTGTTTTTATCAATACAAATATGATTGCCCGTGTTTTATCTTTCCTAATAGAATACTATACTAGATATTGTTTTTTTTCTTTATTGAATAATAGAATATAATACCCTATTTGATGTAATTCTATCCTTATAGAAGTAATTATACCTGTTTTATTATGTCAATGCTATCCAGAATATTACATTTCTGTGAGGGTGAATATTACCTGAGAAAAATAACGTCAACCAAGGTGGAGCCGAGGTAGACTATTTCTTTCTGAAGGTTGAAAATATTCACTCAATCTCACAGGAATGTAATATTTATTTTATTATACTGAAAAATACATTTGAAAAAAAAAATGGTTCTGCTGAATATTCTTTTAAAATAAAACATTCTTTTGAAATAAAACATTACAAAGATTGATTTACACTTTAATCAACAGTAAAAGCAAAGATTATAATTTTATATGTATACATTGAGTTTTTCTAAACGAGCGCTCATCATTTGTATGCATGTAACAGTGTATCTAGCAGGCAATAGTGAAAGTGCTTCATGGTCCGTCTATGTAAATTCAGCATGTTCAACATTGTGCTTAAGACCTTTTGATTCATTTGTGTGCATATAATGGTGTAGCGGGTAATAGGGGGAAATGGTTCAGAGTCTTTTTATGGGAATTTAACAATTTTACTTGAGGTAGGTATGATAACAGAAAATAATTACCAGTGTTTTTTTAATATCTACTTCATAGAAAAGAACTACCTGTATGCTATCCAATCTCATAGAAAAGAAATATGCATGTGTTTATTGTGTCTGTGTAATAATCCTGTTACAAACAAATTGTAATTTAAATTGGTTTAGTAGCATCAAACTTTGTACAGGTGATGGTGAGGACTATGCTTGATTGTGAAAATCTACTTAAAAACTCAGGTCAAATTATTTATTATTGATAAACCAATTACTCAGACATTAAGACAAGTCATATTAGTATTTGTTTTGACCTGCAACAAGTATTGTGTCTACCCCATGATGCTATGCATCAAGTTTATACTCCCCGCCCAAGTTAAGCAACTTTAACTTAACATTTACTCTATGGGGTCAGGTGATGGCTTTTCATATATTTGGAATGAAATAATTGCAAAAAGGGAATCCTGTGAGATAGTTATATGCTTTTGGAAGCAATGGCTGCTTATAACCAAAATAAAGACTTTACACTGTGCTCTTTTAACTGTTTTGTGGAGCCCTGTGGTCCAGTGGTAGAGCATTGAACCCTTGAACCCTTGACCGAAAGTCATGGGTTCGATTCCTGCCATAACCATATGTGTTGTGTCCCAGAGCAAGACACTTTATCTGCATTTGCTTAGTACTTGTTCTACCCAGGAAGACATCAAGAGTGGTTCCAATAAGTTCATAGAGGTTTTGTTACAATCGATGTAAAATAATTAAGTTTAAACTAGCTGTTCAGTTCAGAATAAGAATAGATACTTTGTGACCATGTTATGGTATATGCCATAACAACGTTCTGTGTATAACAGAGTAATATCCTGTTCATTCCACCATTGAATGTGCAACCAACAATACAAACTGCTCAGTGGACTTGGCCATACAAGCTTCCCGAATCATGTATGTTAGTGAGGAAAAGTCAATTATTATGGATGGCGGGAGGTGTACAGTACTGGTTCTACCCAGTAAAGTGGGTGGTCTGCTTCCACCACCAAAAAAAAAAATTTGACTGTCATATATAACCTTACATGTGTTGAAAATGATGTAAAACACCATAAAAACAAACAAGCAAATAAAACCTATGTTACTCAGTCGGCAATGAACTGACTTCAGTGATTTAAGAACGTAGACACTGCCACTGATGGCATGAACATCAAATGGACATCCCCTAGAAACTTGGACAATTGATCCAACTGACATGATGACCATCAAGTAATACCATGATGGTATTCCCTAACAGTAAGTCTGATGCCATGGGTAAGTAAACATTCAAAGCTACCAGAACCTATAAATAAAAGAGTGCCATTCTAATATTAAATTTATTAAACAAATTGGATAACTGTATTTTGATATTTTTGTCATGGTTTTATTATACTCTCACATCGCAAGTTATGTGATGGAATGATGCCCCACCAATTTCTGTAAACTTTGTACCAAAACGATTATTCCAGTATCATGACTTTTAAAAATGTATAAAGTGAATGTGTTGCAATAATGATGCTTGTAGTACGGTCACTAAAAGTTCTCTTTGTAATAGCACAGGGTAAATCGTTCAATTGAAAATAACCTGTCAGAATAAATGGTGTACTACAACTATCATTTATTGGATGTTAGAGTATGGCAGGGAGCTGAAATGGACATGCTACAAAACAAATATAGTCTAGTAATTATAGGTTTTAAGGTCAAACAAATTCCAACAGAAAGTATTTTAGGATTTTTAGAATCACTGACATGTAATGAGTATCAGAAAAAAAACATTCAAGATAAAGATGGTGGGAAATGCTAAATTTTGGGGTAAAAGTTGCGTTTTTAAGAGAAAATCTCCGGAAACTGGAATAATTTTATAAAAAATCATTTGAGCAAATAAGAATCATTAAATAGTGCGGCAATGTTCTTCCAAATGCATCCCTATGTAAATCAAGGTTTTATAGATGGATATGAGGTTAATAATATGAGATTTTGGGGCAAAACTTGGAAAAAATGAATAAAATCGTTGATTTGGTGTTACTAGGCTATACATTAAAAAAGTTCTAAATGAGCTATAAACAATTAGTTTCTTACTGTTTTGCACAGAGAAAGGTAAAGAGATGTGCCAGAAAAAAGTCCTTTTGAATACGACGATGTGAAATACTTTATTTTTGGGTCTAAAAATGTGTTTTTCATAAAAAAATCGCTGAAAACAGGAATCATTTTGTAATAAGATGTTTGAACATAAACTAATCTAATGGAAGTGATAAAAAGGTGCACAATTATATATGCAAATGTTTCATTGAATCGTAAGTTAATGTGAAAGTTCACATTGTGAAATTTTGGGGCAAAATACTGAAATAAAAAATGAATAAAATCATTGATTTGTGTAATACATTCGTAGTACAGTGACTCGTTTTATGGAACATCTTACGACGATTTTGCTCTTAAGTCAAATTATTAAATTTATTGCTATAACAAAGTTCATAAACCTGTTTTTTAACTGTCTAATACGTATATTGTTCCTTCAATATTTACACCCTTAATTGTTTGCTTCAAATGCTTTTAAGAAAAATGATGGAAGGTATTTCATTTTGACTTGAACATACAGCATATTATATTCATTTTAAAGTGTTCCTTCTTCCAAACCCATCATGTGAAACACGGAATCCGAGATCGATAAGATGCTAATTAAATTAAAACAATTGTCCTTCATCAAAAATCACTGAAAAAGAATCACAAATAAATATTTCAACAAATATAATTGAAGTGAAAAAATGGTGTATAAAACGTACATTACATATGTTTGATAATATCAGAACTTCAGAAGTGAATAAGATGCTCAAATTGCGAGGTCAGGGTCTAAACGTGAAACAGAAATGGAGAAAAAACTCCAATGTTTTTGTGATACAATCAAATTACTGGGCTTTAATAATGAAGTATGTACGAATTAAAAGAGACATTTGAAAAAAAACAAACTCTACATTTGGAATCACGCCTATGTGTTTCGATGAAAATCTTAACATTGTGTTATCTGGAAGTCAACGGGACAGAAAATAGTTCACTGTTGCTGTATTCTAAACAGTATGGCCGTTAGCCACACGTGTAAAATGTAAGATCTGCATTGCATGTTTGTTATTACAATAAAGATGAAGGTTATATCAGCGATTCCATGTAAATAAAATATATATAGATCTGTCGGCCAAATGACATTGTAAAACTGATGATAATTTGAGTTTGACTTTTAATGGCTTTTGGGGTGAATCTGCTGGGGGTCTAGGGCGCCGCCATATTAGTATGACATAGCCAGTATGGATTCCTTCTACATACATTTGAAATATGATTCTATGGAATTTATCGAGCTGTTGCGAATGCTAAGAGATCATTTCTAACGGTTTCCCGCAAAGCAATGAGCAACGATGTGGCAGTATCCAAGGGTATGATGAATGGAAATGCTTTTTTTTTTGCGAAACAATGCAATTTTCATCAACATTCGCTGAAAACCAGAATCGTTTTTAAAATCGTTTTAGCTTAAACAAAAAATACAATGATGTCACAAAATGTTTCTCTATTCAATGTACATAATTATATCAAAGTTTTTCATTGTATTTGAAATTAAAAAAAGAATGCTCACACCGTGATTTTTTTTGACGACTTGCTTAATAATTGCATAGAATCACCCTTTTCATACATAAAGTACCTGGTTATAACTAAAAAAGTGTAGAAACATCATTTTCATGTATCAGTCTGGCGCATTATAAGTGTTGTGCATGTGCACTACTGTGTCAGAAATAAGTCCACACACATATGAGGCTTTATGATTTGGGTGAAAAAAATGCAAAATATACATGAACCGACTTTCAAAAATCATTTGAGCAGTATAAACAATATTTTTGAAGTTATGCAATTTTGCCTATATATGTACTCGCCCAGTTTCATTATTTCCAGATTGAATTAGATACTCACATTGCGGCCATTTTTAAAACAAATATACTCAAACATTGGTAATTTTTGTAATTGATAGGGATAGTGGACTTGAAGATTTTTATGTGTCTAGAGTAAAATATATTTTTACTTATTTTGTAATGGATAAAAGGATGCATGTTGGAATAATTAAATGTCCTAACCCCTGTGATGCTATGAACTGTTTTGTTATGCGTAAAATATAACATTTTCAATTGAGTAGAACAGTAATTGAGTGTATCAATAATTTGCACGTCACAGATGCTATTTGTATTTGTTACCCTGAATGAAATGGGGTTAACACTCATGTTAGGTTATACTGGAAAAGCAATTTCAGATGGAGATGCCATGAAGGGTGAAGTTCCCATCAGACATGCCTCCGCAAAGGAGCGAACCCATGCGGGGCAGAGTATTTGAGATGTAGGTTGAAGTTTTCCATCATGCATGCCTCGGGAGCGAACCAATTGGGACAGAGGCCTGTGATCAGGCTCCAAAGCCATGGCCATATCCACTGGGTTAGCGAGGCCTCTTGTTTGTAACCAAGCTTGTATACATATGTAAATACATGTATATAGCTTTTTATAGAGTGTGAGGCGTTTAGTCCAAAACACAAATTTTATATTAACGTACAAAGTTATTTTGGAAAAATAATAATAGTGATGGATATGCATGTTTTACAAATGTAGTAATATTAGTGCTACAGCTGAAACCACCAGTTGTGCAAAGTTTGTACCAAACATTTTCGTACAAGGGATGTCTGATAGTCAGCTAAATCTATGGATTATCCCACTAGTAACACACTAGTCTTCCATCACAATCATCATCTTTTAAATAACATATATACCTTGGTGTTTTCAACAAATATTTGCTTCTTGGAAGTGTGGGCATTGAATGTTTATGAAAGGTTATATACATTATGAACAACCAAAACAATGTAATCAGAGTGTTCATTTATAGCATTGAATGTGTAACAGGTTTTTGTAGAAAGCATGGAATCTCATGTATGCAGTGCCAAAATGTAAGCTCTATGAATTCTATAGAAATTGAGATTCATTTAAATTAATGTTTTAGTTATTTGATCACTCTTTTCTTACATAAACAAGCAATAATATTAGGTGATGTGAACAAAAGCTCTTACAACTTCGACATGAGTATTGCGCAAATTTTCAAAATTGAATGTCATTCAGTTACTTTGAACACTTTCAGCACTGTTAGAAAATTCTAATTTGCTCAAATGATTTTTTATAAAATTATTCCAGTTTCCGGAGATTTTCTCTTAAAAACGCAACTTTTACCCCAAAATTTAGCATTTCCCACCATCTTTATCTTGAGTGTTTTTTTTCTGATACTCATTACATGTCAGTGATTCTAAAAATCCTAAAATACTTTCTGTTGGAATTTGTTTGACCTTAAAACCTATAATTACTAGACTATATTTGTTTTGTAGCATGTCCATTTCAGCTCCCTGCCATACTCTAACATCCAATAAATGATAGTTGTAGTACACCATTTATTCTGACAGGTTATTTTCAATTGAACGATTTACCCTGTGCTATTACAAAGAGAACTTTTAGTGACCGTACTACAAGCATCATTATTGCAACACATTCACTTTATACATTTTTAAAAGTCATGATACACGACTGGAATAATCTTTTTGGTACAAAGTTTACAGAAATTGGTGGGGCATCATTCCATCACATAACTTGCGATGTGAGAGTATAATAAAACCATGACAAAAATATCAAAATACAGTTATCCATTTTGTTTAATAAATTTAATATTAGAATGGCACTCTTTTATTTATAGGTTCTGGTAGCTTTGAATGTTTACTTACCCATGGCATCAGACTTACTGTTAGGGAATACCATCATGGTCTTACTTGATGGTCATCATGTCAGTTGGATCAATTGTCCAAGTTTCTAGGGGATGTCCATTTGATGTGCATGCCATCAGTGGCAGTGTCTACGTTCTTAAATCACTGAAGTCAGTTCATTGCCGACTGAGTAACATAGGTTTTATTTGCTTGTTTGTTTTTATGGTGTTTTACATCATTTTCAACACATGTAAGGTTATATATGACGGTCAATTTTATTTTTTGGTGGTGAAAGCAGACCATCCACTTTACTGGGTAGAACCAGTACTGTACACCTCCCGCCATCCATAAGAATTGACTTTTCCTCACTAACATACATGATTTGGGAAGCTTGTATGGCCAAGTCCACTGAGCAGTTTGTATTGTTGGTTGCACATTCAATGGTGGAATGAACAGGATATTACTCTGTTATACACAGAACGTTGTTATGGCATATACCATAACATGGTCACAAAGTATCTATTCTTATTCTGAACTGAACAGCTAGTTTAAACTTAATTATTTTACATCGATTGTAACAAAACCTCTATGAACTTATTGGAACCACTTTTGATGTCTTCCTGGGTAGAACAAGTACTAAGCAAATGCAGATAAAGTGTCTTGCTCTGGGACACAACACATATGGTTAGGGCAGGAATCGAACCCATGACTTTCGGTCAAGGGTTCAATGCTCTACCACTGGACCACAGGGCTCCACAAAACAGTTGAAAGAGCACAGGGTAAAGTCTTTATTTTGGTTATAAGCAGCCATTGCTTCCAAAAGCATATAACTATCTCACAGGATTCTCTTTTTGCAATTATTTCATTCCAAATATATGAAAAGCCATCACCTGACCCCATAGAGTAAATGTTAAGTTAAAGTTGCTTAACTTGGGCGGGGAGTATAAACTTGATGCATAGCATCATGGGGTAGACACAAGACTTGTTGCAGGTCAAAACAAATACTAGTATGACTTGTCTTAATGTCTGAGTAATTGGTTTATCAATAATAAATAGTTTGACCTGAGTTTTTAAGTAGATTTTCACAATCAAGCATAGTCCTCACCATCACCTGTACAAAGTTTGATGCCACTAAACCAATTTAAATTACAATTTGTTTGTAACAGGATTAATTATATTACACAGACACAATAAACACATGCATATTTCTTTTCTATGAGATTGGATAGCATACAGGAAGTTCTTTTCTATGAAGTAGATATTAAAAAAACACTGGTAATTATTTTCTGTTATCATACCTACCTCAAGTAAAATTGTTAAATTCCCATAAAAAGACTCTGAACCATTTCCCCCTATTACCCGCTACACCATTATATGCACACAAATGAATCAAAAGGTCTTAAGCACAATGTTGAACATGCTGAATTTACATAGACGGACCATGAAGCACTTTCACTATTGCCTGCTAGATACACTGTTACATGCATACAAATGATGAGCGCTGGTTTAGAAAAACTCAATGTATACATATAAAATTATAATCTTTGCTTTTACTGTTGATTAAAGTGTAAAAACAATCTTTGTAATGTTTTATTTCAAAAGAATGTTTTATTTTAAAAGAATATTCAGCAGAACCAATTTTTTTTTCAAATGTATTTTTCAGTATAATAAAATAAATATTACATTCCTGTGAGATTGAGTGAATATTTTCAACCTTCAGAAAGAAATAGTCTACCTCGGCACCACCTTGGTTGACGTTATTTTTCTCAGGTAATATTCACCCTCACAGAAATGTAATATTCTGGATAGCATTGACATAATAAAACAGGTATAATTACTTCTATAAGGATAGAATTACATCAAATAGGGAATTATATTCTATTATTCAATAAAGAAAAAAACAATATCTAGTATAGTATTCTATTAGGAAAGATAAAACACGGGCAATCATATTTATATTGATAAAAACAAAATGACAAATATGTTTGTCAATTTCTAATTAACAGTTCCGTTGTAAAGATGTAAATTGCTCAAATATAACTTAATCTTAATAATCACACTAATATTTAGTATTTTTTCTTCTTAATCTATGGTTTTAGAGTTCTCAATATCAACCTGTTTTGATCAGTGATTTAAGTTTTATTTTGGGGGAAAATTGTAAAACGTTTCCTTTTTTGTATGAATAATATATATTTTATAAGCCAAATAATAAATTAAAAAAATTATGACATCATATTAATTTAGTGACATCACTGTCTTGTCATAAGTCATGATACTCAGATTAATTGAATGCAATAACTCAGTAAGTGCACTTATTGAGTTGTTGCATTGAACTTTTTCATGACTGCAGATAGTGAGTTGTGCATCTAATGAAATAAAATCCCGAAAAGTGCCAGATCAACTCTAATCTTTTGATAGAACATGCATCTCAACGTGAGAGACCCATTTATGCAAAAAAGTGATTTTCTGAAAACATGTCGCTTACGGAGTTATTGCGTTGATGGGACGATGTGTAGTATGGATCTAGAATGGGATGTCATACATGGCCGCAGTGTATTCCACTTTAATGATGACGAATACTTTTAAAATGAATCAGACACGAGGTGCCATACATGGCCACAGTGTATTCCAGTTTAACAATGACAAATACTTGCAGTATGGACATGGCATGATGAGCCATACATGGCCACAGTGTATTCCAATTTAACAATGACCAATACTTGCAGTATGGACGTGGCATAATGTGCCATATATGGCCACAGTGTATTCCACTCTAACAATGACGAATATGTCTAGTATGAACCTGGTAAGAGGTGCCATACATGGCCGCAGTGTATTCCATGTTAACAATGACAAATACTTATAGTATGAATATGGCATGACGTGCCATACATTGCTACAGTGTAATGCACTTTAACAATGACGAATCTGTGTAAAATGAACCTGGTATGACGTGTCATACATGGCCGCAGTGTATTCTACTTTAATAATGACGAATATGTGCAGTATGAACTTGGTATCCACTTTAACAATGACGAATTCTTTTAAAATGAATCTGACACGAGGTGCCATACATGGCCACTGTGTATTCCAGTTTAACAATGACAAATAGTTGAAGTATGGACATGGCATGATGTGCCATACATGGCCGCATTGTATACCACTTTAATAATGACGAACATGTGCAGTATGAACCTGGTAAGGGGTGCCGTACATGGCCGCAGTGTATTTCACTTTAACAATGACAAATACTTCTAGAATGAATCTGACAAGAGGTGCCATACATGAC
>JAWPHD010022901.1:0-23664 GCA_037043455.1 Cyrtodaria siliqua | reverse complement strand
GTGTAAGAACGGAATATATATTTGTAAAAACCGGAATATATATGTGTAAGAACTGAATATATATGTGTAAGAACTGAACATATATGTGTAAGAAATGAATATATATGCGTAAGAACTGATATATATGCGTAATAACGGAATATATATTTGTAAGAACTGAATATATATGTGTAAGAACCGAATATATATGTGTAATAACGGAATATATATGTGTAAGAACGGAATATATACTTGTAAGAATGGAATATATAAGTGTAAGAACGGAATATATATGTGTAATAACGGAATATATATGTGTAAGAACTGAATATATATCTATAAGAACTGAATATATATTTGTAAGAACTGAATATATATGTGTAAGAACGGAATATATTTTTGTAATAACGGAATATGTACGTGTAAGTACGGAATATATATGTGTAAGAACTGAACATATATGTGTAAGAAATGAATATATATGCGTAAGAACTGAATATATATTCATAAGAACTGAATATATATTCGTAAGAACTGAATATATATCGTAAGAACTGAATATATATCTATAAGAACTGAATATATATGTATAAGAACTAAATATATATGCGTAAGAACTGAATATATATGCGTAAGAACGGAATATATATTTGTAAGAACGGAATATATATGTGTAAGAACGGAATATAAACGTGTAAGAACGGAATATATATGTGTAAGAACGGAATATATATGTGTAAGAAGTGAATATATATGTGTAAGAACTGAATATATATGTGTAAGCACGGAATATATATTTGTAACAACGGAATAAATATGTGTAAGAACGGAATAATATGTGTAAGAACTGAATATATATGTGTAAGAACTGAATATATATGCGTAAGAACTGAATATATATGCGTAAGAACAGAATGTATATGTGTAAGAACGGAATATATATGTGTAAGAACTGAATATATATGTGTAAGAACGGAATATATATGTGTAAGAATATATATGTGTAAGAACGGAATATATATGCGTAAGAACTGAATATATATGTGTAAGAACTGAATATATATCCGTAAGAACTGAATATATATGCGTAAAACTGAATATATATGCGAAAGAACGGAATATATATATGTGTAAGAAAGGAATATATATGTGTAAGAACGGAATATATAGGTGTAAAAACGGAATATATATGTGTAAGAACTGAATATATATGTGTAAGAACGCAATATATATGTGTAAGAACTGAATATATATGCGTAAGAACTGAATATATATGTGTAAGAACGGAATATATATGCATAAGAACTGAATATATATGCGTAAGAACGGAATATATATGTGTAAGAAAGGAATATATATATGTGTAAGAACGGAATATGTACGTGTAAGAAAGGAATATATATGTGTAAGAACGGAATATATATCTGTATATATGTGTAAGAACTGAATATATATGTGTAAGAACTGAATATATATGTTTAAGAAGTGAATATATATGTTTAAGAACTGAATATATATGTGTAAGAACGGAATATATATGTGTAAGAACGGAATATATATGTGTAAGAACTGAATATGTACGTATAAGAACGGAATATATATGTGTAAGAACTGAACATATATGTGTAAGAAATAAATATATATGCTTAAGAACTGAATTTATATGCGTCGAATTGAATATATATGCGTAAGAACTGAATATATATCTGTAAGAACTGAATATATATGTGTAAGAACTGAATATATATGCGTAAGAACTGAATATATATGCGTAAGGACGGAATATATATGCGTAAGAACGGAATATATATGTGTAAGAACGGAATATTTATGTGTTAGAACGGACTATATATGTGTAAGAACGGAATATATATGTGTAAGAACGGAATATATATGTGTAAGAACTGAATATATATGTGTAAGAAGTGAATATATATGTGTAAGAACTGAATATCAATGTGTAAGAACGGAAAATATATGTGTAAGAACGGAATATATATGTGTAAGGACGGAATATATATGTGTAAGAACGGAATATATATGTGTAAGAACTGAATATATATGTGTAAGAAGTGAATATATATGTGTAAGAACTGAATATATATGTGTAAGAACGGAAAATATATGTGTAAGAACTGAATATATATGTGTAAGAACGGAATATTTATGTGTAAGAACGGAATATATATGTGTAAGAACTGAATATATATGTGTAAGAACGGAATATATATGCGTAAGAACTGAATATATATGCGTAAGAACGGAATATATATGCGTAAAACGGAATATATATGCGTAAAACTGAATATATATCAGTAAGAACTGAATATATATGCGTAAGAACTGAATATATAAGCGTAAGAACTGAATATATATCTGTAAGAACTAAAATATATATGTGTAAGAACTGAATATATATGCGTAAGAACTGAATATATATGCGTAAGAACGGAATATATATGTGTAAGAACGGAATAAATATGTGTAAGAACGGAATATATATGTGTAAGAACTGAATATATATGTGTAAGAACTGAATATATATGTGTAAGAACTGAATATATATGCGTAAGAACTGAATATATATGCGTAAGAACTGAATATGTACGTGTAAGAACTGAATATATATGCGTAAGAACTGAATATGTATGCGTAAGAACTGAATATATATGCGTAAGAACTGAATATATATGCGTAAGAACGGAATATATTTGTGTAAGAACGGAATATATATGTGTAAGAACTGAATATATATGTGTAAGAACGGAATATATGTGTAAGAATATATATGTGTAAGAACGGAATATATATGCGTAAGAACTGAATATATATGTGTAAGAACTGAATATATATGTGTAACAACTGAATATATATGTGTAAGAACTGAATATATATGTGTAAGAACGGAATATATATGTGTAAGAACTGAATATGTACGTGTAAGAACGGAATATATATGTGTTAGAACTGAACATATATGTGTAAGAAATGAATATATATCCGTAAGAACTGAATATATATGCGTAAGAACTGAATATATATGTGTAATAACTGAATATATATGCGTAAAACTGAATATATATGCGTAAGAACTGAACATATATGTGTAAGAAATGAATATACATGCGTAAGAACTGAATATATATGCGTAAGAACGGAATATATATGTGTAAGAACGGAATATATATGCGTAAGAACTGATTATATATGTGTAAGAACGGAATATATATGTGTAAGAACGGAATATATATGTGTAAGAACGGAATATATATGTGTGGGAACGGAATATATATGTGTAAGAACGGAATATATATGTGTAAGAGCTGAATATATATGCGTAAGAACTGAATATATATGCGTAAGAACTGAATATATATCGTATGAACTGAATATATATCTGTAAGAACTGAATATATATGTGTAAGAACTGAATATATATGCGTAAGAACTGAATATATATGCGTAAGAATGGAATATATATGTGTAAGAACGGAATATATACGTATAAGAACGGAATATATACGTGTAAGAACGAAATATAAATGTGCAAGAAGTGAATATATATGTGTAAGAACTGAATATATATGTGTAAGAACGGAATATATATGTGTAAGAACGGAATAAATATATGTAAGAACAGAATATATATGTGTAAGAACTGAATATATATGTGCAAGAACTGAATATATATATGTAAGAACTGAATATATAAGTGTAAGAACGGAATATATATGCGTAAGAACTGAATATATATGCGTAAGAACTGAATATATATGCGTAAGAACGGAATATATATGCGTAAGAACGGAATATATATGCGTAAGAACTGAATATATATGCGTAAGAGCGGAATATATATGTGTCAGAACGGAATATATATTTGTAAGAACTGAATATGTATGTGTAAGAACGGAATATCTGTGTACGAATATATATATGTAAGAACGGAATATATATGCGTAAGAACTGAATATATATGTTTAAGAACTGAATATATATGTGTAAGAACTGAACATATATGCGTAAGAACTGAATATATATGTGTAAAACTGAATATATATGCGAAAGAACGGAATATATATGCGTAAGAACGGAATATATGTCTAAGAAGGGAATATATATGTGTAAGAACGGAATATATATGTGTAAAAACGGAATATATTTGTGGAAGAACTGAATATATATGTGTAAGAACTGAATATATATGAGTAAGAACTGAACATATATGCGTAAGAACTGAATATATATGCGTAAAACTGAATATATTTGTAAGAACGGAATATATATGTGTAAGAACGGAATATATATGTGTAAGAACGGAATATATACGTGTAAGAACGGAATATATATGTGTAAGAACGGAATATATATGTGTAACAACGGAATATATATGTGTAATAACAGAATATATATGTGTAAGAACGGAATATATATGTGTAAGAACTGAATATATATGTGTAAGAACTGAATATATATGCATAAGAACTGAATATATATGCGTTAAAACGGAATATATATGTGTAAGAACGGAATATATATGTGTTAGAACGGAATATGTACGTGTAAGAACGCAATATATATGTGTAAGAACTGAATATATATGTGTATAAAGTGAATATATATCTGTAAGAACTGAATATATATGTGTAAGAACGGAATATATATGTGTAAGAACGGAATATGTACGTCTAAGAACGGAATATATAAGTGTAAGAACTGAACATATATGTGTAAAAAATGAATATACATGTACATGCGTAAGAACTGAATATATATGCGTAAGAACTGAACATATATGTGTAAGAAATGAATATATATGCGTAAGAACTGAATATATATGCATAAGAACGGAATATATAGTGTAAGAACGGAATATATATGTGTAAGAACGGAATACATAAGTTTAAGAACGGAATATATATGTGTAAGAACGGAATACATATGTGTAAGAACGAATATATATGTGTAAGAACGGAATATATATGTGTAAGAACGGAATATGTACGTGTGTAAGAACGGAATACATATGTGTAAGAACGGAATATATATGTGTAAGAACGGAATATATATGTGTAAGAACGGAATATGTACGTGTAAGAACGGAATATATATATGTGTAAGAACTGAACATATATGTGTAAGAAATGAATATATATGCGTAAAAACTGAATATATATGCGTAAGAACTGAATATATATGCGTAAGAACTGAATATATATCTGTAAGAACTGAATATATATGTGTAAGAACTGAATATATATGCGAAAGAACTGAATATATATGTGTAAGAAGTGAATATATATGTGTAAGAACAGAATATATGTATGTAAGAACGGAAAATATATGTGTAAGAATGGAATATATATGTGTAAAAACGGAATATATATGTGTAAGAACTGAATATATATGTGTAAGAACTGAATATATATGTGTAAGAACGGAAAATATATGTGTAAGAACTGAATATATATGTGTAAGAACTGAATATATATGAGTAAGAAGTGAATATATATGTGTAAGAACTGAATATATATGTGTAAGAACGGAAAATATATGTGTAAGAATGGAATATATATATGTGTAAAAACGGAATATATATATGTAAGAACGGAATATATATGTGTAAGAACTGAATATATGTGTAAGAACTGAATATATATGTGTAAGAACTGAATATATATGTGTAAGAACTGAATATATATGTGTAAGAACGGAATATATATGTGTAAGAACGGAATATATATGTGTAAGAACGGAATATGTACGTGTAAGAACGGAATATATATGTGTAAGAACGGAATATGTACGTGTAAGAACGGAATATATATGTGTAATAACTGAATATATATGCGTAAAACTGAATATATATGCGTAAGAACTGAACATATATGTGTAAGAAATGAATATGTATGAGTAAGAACTGAATATATATGCGTAAGAACTGAATATATATGTGTAAGAACTGAATATATCTGCGTAAGAACTGAATATATATGTGTAAGAACGGAATATATATGTGTAATAACGGAATATATATGTGTAAGAACGGAATATATACTTGTAAGAATGGAATATATATATGTAAGAACGGAATATATATGTGCAAGAACGGAATATATATGTGTAAGAACTGAATATATATGTATAAGAACTGAATAAATATTTGTAAGGACTGAATATATATGTGTAAGAACGGAATATATTTATGTTAGAACGGAATATGTACGTGTAAGTACGGAATATATATGTGTAAGAACTGAATATATATGTGCAAGAACTGAATATTATAATGTTTATAGAACTGAATATATATGTGTAAGAACTGAATATATATGTGTAGTACTGAATATATATGCATAAGAACTGAATATATATGCGTAAGAACTGAATATATATGCGTAAGAACGGAATATATATGCGTAAGAACGGAATATATATGCGTAAGAACTGATATATATGCGTAAGAGCGGAATATATATGTGTAAGAACGGAATATATATTTGTAAGAACTGAATATGTATGTGTAAGAACGGAATATATGTGTAAGAATATATATGTGTAAGAACGGAATATATATGCGTAAGAACTGAATATATATGTGTAAGAACTGAATATATATGTGTAAGAACTGAATATATATGCGTAAGAACTGAATATATATGCGTAAAACTGAATATATATGCTGTAAAAACTGAATATATTGTAGAATGATATATTGTAGAACTGAATATATATGTGTAAGAACTTAATATATATGTGTAAGAACTGAATATATATGCATAAGAACTGAATATATATGCGTTAGAACGGAATATATATGTGTAAGAACGGAATATATATGTGTAAGAACGGAATATGTACGTGTAAGAACGGAATATATATGTGTAAGAACGGAATATATATGTGTATAAAGTGAATATATATCTGTAAGAACTGAATATATATGTGTAAGAACGGAATATATATGTGTAAGAACGGAATATGTACGTCCAAGAACGGAATAGAGAATATATAAGTGTAAGACTGAACATATATGTGTAAAAAATGAGTATACATGTACATGCGTAAGAACTGAATATATATGCGTAAGAACTGAACATATATGTGTAAGAAATGAATATATATGCGTAAGACTGAATATATATGCATAAGATCGGAATATATATGTGTAAGATCAGAATATATATGCGTAAGAACTGAATATATATGTGTAAGAACGGAAAATATATGTGTAAGAACGGAATATATATGTGTAAGAACGGAATACATAAGTTTAAGAACGGAATATATATGTGTAAGAACGGAATACATATGTGTAAGAACGGAATATATATTTGTAAGAACTGAATATATATGTGTAAGAACGGAATATATATGTGTAAGAACGGAATATGTACGTGTAAGAACGGAATATATATATGTGTAAGAACTGAACATATATGTGTAAGAAATGAATATATATGCGTAAAAACTGAATATATATGCGTAAGAACTGAATATATATGCGTAAGAACTGAATATATATCTGTAAGAACTGAATATATATGTGTGTAAGAACTGAATATATATGCGTAAGAACTGAATATATATGTGTAAGAAGTGAATATATATGTGTAAGAACAGAATATATGTGTGTAAGAACGGAAAATATATGTGTAAGAAAGGAATATATATGTGTAAGAACTGAATATATATGTGTAAGAACGGAATATATATGCGTAAGAATATATATGTGTAAGAACGGAATATATATGCGTAAGAACTGAATATATATGCGTAAAACTGAATATATATGCGAAAGAACGGAATATATATATGTGTAAGACAGGAATATATATGTGTAAGAACGGAATATATATGTGTAAAACGGAATATATATGTGTAAGAACTGAATATATATGTGTAAGAACGCAATATATATGTGTAAGAACTGAATATATATTTGTAAGAACTGAATATATATGTGTAAGAACTGAATATATATGCGTAAGAACTGAATATATATGCGTAAGAACGGAATATATATGTGTAAGAACGGAATATATATATGTGTAAGAACGGAATATGTACGTGTAAGAACGGAATATATATGTGTAAGAACAGAATATATATGTGTATATATGTGTAAGAACTGAATATATATGTGTAAGAACTGAATATATATGTTTAAGAAGTGAATATATATGTGTAAGAACTGAATATATATGGTAAGAACGGATATATATGTGTAAGAACGGAATATATATGTGTAGAACGGAGTATGTACGTATAAGAA
This sequence comes from Cyrtodaria siliqua, assembly GCA_037043455.1. NCBI lineage: Eukaryota > Metazoa > Mollusca > Bivalvia > Adapedonta > Hiatellidae > Cyrtodaria > Cyrtodaria siliqua. The sequence goes on along the minus strand of JAWPHD010022901.1, from coordinate 15,410 downwards.
CGGAATATATATGTGTAAGAACTGAACATATATGTGTAAGAAATGAATATATATGCTTAAGAACTGAATATATATGCGTAAGAATTGAATATATATGCGTAAGAACTGAATATATATCTGTAAGAACTGAATAATATGCGTAAGAACTGAATATATATGCGTAAGAACTGAACATATATGTGTAAGAAATGAATATATATGCGTAAGAACTGAATATATATGCAAAAGATCGGAATATATATGTGTAAGATCAGAATATATATGCGTAAGAACTGAATATATATGTGTAAGAACGGAAAATATATGTGTAAGAACGGAATATATATGTGTAAGAACGGAATACATAAGTTTAAGAACGGAATATATATGTGTAAGAACGGAATACATATGTGTAAGAACGGAATATATATTTGTAAGAACTGAATATATATGTGTAAGAACGGAATATATATGTGTAAGAACGGAATATGTACGTGTAAGAACGGAATATATATATGTGTAAGAACTGAACATATATGTGTAAGAAATGAATATATATGCGTAAAAACTGAATATATATGCGTAAGAACTGAATATATATGCGTAAGAACTGAATATATATCTGTAAGAACTGAATATATATGTGTAAGAACTGAATATATATGCGTAAGAACTGAATATATATGTGTAAGAAGTGAATATATATGTGTAAGAACAGAATATATGTGTGTAAGAACGGAAAATATATGTGTAAGAAAGGAATATATATGTGTAAGAACTGAATATATATGTGTAAGAACGGAATATATATGTGTAAGAATATATATGTGTAAGAACGGAATATATATGCGTAAGAACTGAATATATATGCGTAAAATTGAATATATATGCGAAAGAACGGAATATATATATGTGTAAGACAGGAATATATATGTGTAAGAACGGAATATATATGTGTAAAAACGGAATATATATGTGTAAGAACTGAATATATATGTGTAAGAACGCAATATATATGTGTAAGAACTGAATATATATTTGTAAGAACTGAATATATATGTGTAAGAACTGAATATATATGCGTAAGAACTGAATATATATGCGTAAGAACGGAATATATATGTGTAAGAACGGAATATATATATGTGTAAGAACGGAATATGTACGTGTAAGAACGGAATATATATGTGTAAGAACGGAATATATATGTGTATATATGTGTAAGAACTGAATATATATGTGTAAGAACTGAATATATATGTTTAAGAAGTGAATATATATGTGTAAGAACTGAATATATATGTGTAAGAACGGAATATATATGTGTAAGAACGGAATATATATGTGTAAGAACGGAATATGTACGTATAAGAACGGAATATATATGTGTAAGAACTGAACATATATGTGTAAGAAATGAATATATATGCTTAAGAACTGAATATATATGCGTAAGAATTGAATATATATGCGTAAGAACTGAATATATATGCGTAAGAACTGAATATATATCTGTAAGAACTGAATATATATGTGTAAGAACTGAATATATATGCGTAAAAACTGAATATATATGCGTAAGGACGGAATATATATGCGTAAGAACGGAATATATATGTGTAAGAACGGAATATGTATGTGTTAGAACGGACTATATATGTGTAAGAACGGAATATATATGTGTAAGAACGGAATATATATGTGTAAGAACGGAATATATATGTGTAAGAAGTGAATATATATGTGTAAGAACTGAATATCAATGTGTAAGAACGGAAAATATATGTGTAAGAACGGAATATATATGTGTAAGAACTGAATATATATGTGTAAGAACGGAATATATATGTGTAAGAACGGAATATATATGTGTAAGAACTGAATATATATGTGTAAGAACGGAATATATATGCGTAAGAACTGAATATATATGCGTAAGAACGGAATATATATGCGTAAAACTGAATATATATCAGTAAGAACTGAATATATATGCGTAAGAACTGAATATATAAGCGTAAGAACTGAATATATATCTGTAAGAACTAAAATATATATGTGTAAGAACTGAATATATATGCGTAAGAACTGAATATATATGCGTAAGAACGGAATATATATGTGTAAGAACGGAATAAATATGTGTAAGAACTGAATATATATGTGTAAGAACTGAATATATATGTGTAAGAACTGAATATATATGCGTAAGAACTGAATATATATGCGTAAGAACTGAATATGTACGTGTAAGAACTGAATATATATGCGTAAGAACTGAATATGTCTGCGTAAGAACTGAATATATATGCGTAAGAACTGAATATATATGCGTAAGAACGGAATATATTTGTGTAAGAACGGAATATATATGTGTAAGAACTGAATATATATGTGTAAGAACGGAATATATGTGTAAGAATATATATGCGTAAGAACTGAATATATATGTGTAAGAACTGAATATATATGTGTAACAACTGAATATATATGTGTAAGAACTGAATATATATGTGTAAGAACGGAATATATATGTGTAAGAACTGAATATGTACGTGTAAGAACGGAATATATATGTGTTAGAACTGAACATATATGTGTAAGAAATGAATATATATCCGTAAGAACTGAATATATATGCGTAAGAACGGAATATATATGTGTAATAACTGAATATATATGCGTAAAACTGAATATATATGCGTAAGAACTGAACATATATGTGTAAGAAATGAATATACATGCGTAAGAACTGAATATATATGCGTAAGAACGGAATATATATGTGTAAGAACGGAATATATATGCGTAAGAACTGATTATATATGTGTTAGAACGGAATATATATGTGTAAGAACGGAATATATATGTGTAAGAACGGAATATATATGTGTGGGAACGGAATATATATGTGTAAGAACGGAATATATATGTGTAAGAGCTGAATATATATGCGTAAGAACTGAATATATATGCGTAAGACTGAATATATATCGTATGAACTGAATATATATCTGTAAGAACTGAATATATATGTGTAAGAACTGAATATATATGCGTAAGAACTGAATATATATGCGTAAGAATGGAATATATATGTGTAAGAACGGAATATATACGTATAAGAACGGAATATATATGTGTAAGAACGAAATATAAATGTGCAAGAAGTGAATATATATGTGTAAGAACTTGAATATATATGTGTAAGAACGGAATATATATGTGTAAGAACGGAATAAATATGTGTAAGAACGGAATATATATGTGTAAGAACTGAATATATATGTGCAAGAACTGAATATATATATGTAAGAACTGAATATATAAGTGTAAGAACGGAATATATATGCGTAAGAACTGAATATATATGCGTGAGAACTGAATATATATGCGTAAGAACGGAATATATATGCGTAAGAACGGAATATATATGCGTAAGAACTGAATATATATGCGTAAGAGCGGAATATATATGTGTAAGAACGGAATATATATTTGTAAGAACTGAATATGTATGTGTAAGAACGGAATATATGTGTACGAATATATATGTGTAAGAACGGAATATATATGCGTAAGAACTGAATATATATGTTTAAGAACTGAATATATATGTGTAAGAACTGAATATATATGCGTAAGAACTGAATATATATGCGTAAAAACTGAATATATATGCGAAAGAACGGAATATATATGCGTAAGAACGGAATATATGTCTAAGAAGGGAATATATATGTGTAAGAACGGAATATATATGTGTAAAAACGGAATATATTTGTGTAAGAACTGAATATATATGTGTAAGAACTGAATATATATGTGTAAGAACTGAATATATATGCGTAAGAACTGAATATATATGCCTAAAACTGAATATGTATGCGAAAGAATGGAATATATATGCGTAAGAACGGAATATATTTGTAAGAACGGAATATATATGTGTAAGAACGGAATATATATGTGTAAGAACGGAATATATACGTGTAAGATCGGAATATATATGTGTAAGAACGGAATATATATGTGTAACAACGGAATATATATGTGTATTTATAAGAATATATATGTGTAAGAAATGAATATATATGTGTAAGAACTGAATATATATGTGTAAGAACTTAATATATATGTGTAAGAACTGAATATATATGCATAAGAACTGAATATACATGCGTTAGAACGGAATATATATGTGTAAGAACGGAATATATATGTGTAAGAACGGAATATGTACGTGTAAGAACGGAATATATATGTGTAAGAACTGAATATATATGTGTATAAAGTGAATATATATCTGTAAGAACTGAATATATATGTGTAAGAACGGAATATATATGTGTAAGAACGGAATATGTACGTCTAAGAACGGAATATATAAGTCTAAGAACTGAACATATATGTGTAAAAAATGAATATACATGTACATGCGTAAGAACTGAATATATATGCGTAAGAACTGAACATATATGTGTAAGAAATGAATTTATATGCGTAAGAACTGAATATATATGCATAAGAACGGAATATATATGTGTAAGATCAGAATATATATGCGTAAGAACTGAATATATATGTGTAAGAACGGAAAATATATGTGTAAGAACGGAATATATATGTGTAAGAACGGAATACATAAGTTTAAGAACGGAATATATATGTGTAAGAACGGAATACATATGTGTAAGAACGGAAAATATATTTGTAAGAACTGAATATATATGTGTAAGAACGGAATATATATGTGTAAGAACGGAATATGTACGTGTAAGAACGGAATATATATATGTGTAAGAACTGAACAAATATGTGTAAGAAATGAATATATATGCGTAAAAACTGAATATATATGCGTAAGAACTGAATATATATGCGTAATAACTGAATATATATGCGTAAATCTGAATATATATGCGAAAGAACGGAATATTTATATGTGTAAGACAGGAATATATATCTGTAAGAACTGAATATATATGTGTAAGAACTGAATATATATGCGTAAGAACTGAATATATATGTGTAAGAAGTGAAAATATATGTGTAAGAACAGAATATATGTGTGTAAGAACGGAAAATATATGTGTAAGAATGGAATATATATGTGTAAAAACGGAATATATATGTGTAAGAACGGAATATATATGTGTAAGAACTGAATATATATGTGTAAGAATGGAAAATATATGTGTAAGAACTGAATATATATGTGTAAGAACTGAATATATATGAGTAAGAAGTGAATATATATGTGTAATAACGGAATATATATGTGTAAGAACGGAAAATATATGTGTAAGAATGGAATATATATATGTGTAAAAACGGAATATATATATGTAAGAACGGAATATATATGTGTAAGAACTGAATATATGTGTAAGAACTGAATATATATGTGTAAGAACTGAATATATATGTGTAAGAACTGAATATATATGTGTAAGAACGGAATATATATGTGTAAGAACGGAATATATATGTGTAAGAACGGAATATGTACGTGTAAGAACGGAATATATATGTGTAAGAACGGAATATGTACGTGTAAGAACGGAATATATATGTGAAAGAACGGAATATATATTTGTATAAAGTGAATATATATGTGTAAGAACTGAATATATATGTGTAAGAACGGAATATATATGTGTAAGAACGAAATATGTACGTGTAAGAACGGAATATATATGTGTAATAACTGAATATATATGCGTAAAACTGAATATATATGCGTAAGAACTGAACATATATGTGTAAGAAATGAATATATATGCGTAAGAACTGAATATATATGCGTAAGAACTGAATATATATGTGTAAGAACTGAATATATCTGCGTAAGAACTGAATATATATGTGTAAGAACGGAATATATATGTGTAATAACGGAATATATATGTGTAAGAACGGAATATATACTTGTAAGAACGGAATATTTATGTGTAAGAACGGAATATATATGTGCAAGAACGGAATATATATGTGTAAGAACTGAATATATATGTATAAGAACTGAATATATATTTGTAAGAACTGAATATATATGTGTAAGAACGGAATATATTTATGTTAGAACGGAATATGTACGTGTAAGTACGGAATATATATGTGTAAGAACTGAATATATATGTGCAAGAACTGAATATATATGTTTAAGAACTGAATATATATGTGTAAGAACTGAATATATATGTGTAAGTACTGAATATATATGCATAAGAACTGAATATATATGCGTAAGAACTGAATATATATGCGTAAGAACGGAATATATATGCGTAAGAACGGAATATATATGCGTAAGAACTGAATATATATGCGTAAGAGCGGAATATATATGTGTAAGAACGGAATATATATTTGTAAGAACTGAATATGTATGTGTAAGAACGGAATATATGTGTAAGAATATATATGTGTAAGAACGGAATATATATGCGTAAGAACTGAATATATATGTGTAAGAACTGAATATATATGTGTAAGAACTGAATATATATGCGTAAGAACTGAAGATATATGCGTAAAACTGAATATATATGTGTAAGAAATGAATATATATGTGTAAGAACTGAATATATATGTGTAAGAACTTAATATATATGTGTAAGAACTGAATATATATGCATAAGAACTGAATATATATGCGTTAGAACGGAATATATATGTGTAAGAACGGAATATATATGTGTAAGAACGGAATATGTACGTGTAAGAACGGAATATATATGTGTAAGAACTGAATATATATGTGTATAAAGTGAATATATATCTGTAAGAACTGAATATATATGTGTAAGAACGGAATATATATGTGTAAGAACGGAATATGTACGTCTAAGAACGGAATATATAATTGTAAGAACTGAACATATATGTGTAAAAAATGAATATACATGTACATGCGTAAGAACTGAATATATATGCGTAAGAACTGAACATATATGTGTAAGAAATGAATATATATGCGTAAGAACTGAATATATATGTGTAAGAACGGAATATATTTATGTTAGAACGGAATATGTACGTGTAAGTAAGGAATATATATGTGTAAGAACTGAATATATATGTGCAAGAACTGAATATATATGTTTAAGAACTGAATATATATGTGTAAGAACTGAATATATATGTGTAAGTACTGAATATATATTCGTAAGAACTGAATATATATGCGTAAGAACTGAATATATATGCGTAAGAAAGGAATATATATGCGTAAGAACGGAATATATATGCGTAAGAACTGAATATATATGCGTAAGAGCGGAATATATATGTGTAAGAACGGAATATATATTTGTAAGAACTGAATATGTATGTGTAAGAACGGAATATATGTGTAAGAATATATATGTGTAAGAACGGAATATATATGCGTAAGAACTGAATATATATGTGTAAGAACTGAATATATATGTGTAAGAACTGAATATATATGCGTAAGAACTGAATATATATGCGTAAAACTGAATATATATGCGAAAGAACGGAATATATATGCGTAAGAACGGAATATATGTGTAAGAACGGAATATATATGTGTAAGAACGGAATATATATGTGTAAGAACGGAATATATACGTGTAAGAACGGAATATATATGTGTAAGAACGGAATATATATGTGTAAGAACGGAATATATATGTGTAAAAACGGAATATATTTGTGTAAGAACTGAATATATATGTGTAAGAACTGAATATATATGTGTAAGAACTGAATATATATGCGTAAGAACTGAATATATATGCGTAAAACTGAATATATATGCGTAAGAACTGAATATATATCCGTAAGAACGGAATATATATGTGTAAGAACTGAATATATATGTGTAAGAACTGAATATATATGTGTAAGAACTGAATATATATGTGTAAGAACGAAATATATACGTGTAAGAACGGAATATATATGTGTAAGAACGGAATATATATGTGTAAGAACGGAATATATATGTGTAAAAACGGAATATATATGTGTAAGAAATGAATATATATGTGTAAGAACTGAATATATATGTGTAAGAACTGAATATATATGTGTAAGAACTCAATATATATGCGTAAGAACTGAATATATATGTGTAAGAACGGAATATGTACGTGTAAGAACGGAATATATATGTGTAAGAACGGAATATGTACGTGTAAGAACGGAATATATATGTGTAAGAACGGAATATATATGTCTATAAAGTAAATATATATGTGTAAGAACTGAATATATATGTGTAAGAACGAAATATATATGTGTAAGAACGAAATATGTACGTGTAAGAACGGAATATATATGTGTAATAACTGAAAATATATGCGTAAAACTGAATATATATGCGTAAGAACTGAATATATATGTGTAAGAACTGAATATATATGCGTAAGAACTGAATATATATGCGTAAAACTGAATTTATATGCGAATGAACGGAATATATATATGTGTAAGAACTGAATATATATGCGTAGGAACTGAATATATATGTGTAAGAACTGAATATATATGTGTAAGAACTGAATATATATGTGTAAGAACTGAATATATATGCGTAAGTACTGAATATATATGCGTAAGAACTGAATATATATGAGTAAGAACAGAATATCTATGCGTAAGAACTGAATATATATGCGTAAGTACGGAATATATATGCGTAAGAACTGAATATATATGCGTAAGAATGGAATATATATGTGTAAGAACGGAATATATATGTGTAAGAACTGAATATATATGTGTAAGAACGGAATATATGTGTAAGAATATATATGTGTAAGAACGAAATATATATGCGTAAGAACTGAATATATATGTGTAAGAACTGAATATATATGTGAAAGAACTGAATATATATGCGTTAGAACTGAATATATATGCGTAAGAACTGAATATATATGCGTAAGAACGGAATATATGTGTAAGAACGGAATATATATGTGTAAGAACGGAATATATATGTGTAAGAACGGAATATATACGTGTAAGAACGGAATATATACGTGTAAGAACGGAATATATATGTGTAAGAACTGAATATATATGTGTAAGAACTGAATATATATGCGTAAGAACTGAATATATATGCGTAAAACTGAATATATATGCGAATGAACGGAATATATATATGTGTAAGAACTGAATATATATGCGTAGGAACTGAATATATATGCGTAAAACTGAATATATATGCGAAAGAATGGAATATATATGCGTAAGAACGGAATATATATGTGTAAGAACGGAATATATATGTGTAAGAACGGAATATATATGTGTAAGAACGGAATATATACGTGTAAGAACGGAATATATATGTGTAAGATCGGAATATATATGTGTAAGAAATGAATATATATGTGTACGAACTGAATATGTATGTGTAAGAACTGAATATATATGTGTAAGAACTGAATATATATGCGTAAGAACTGAATATATATGTGTAAGAACGGAATATGTACGTGTAAGAACGGAATATATATGTGTAAGAACGGAATATGTACGTGTAAGAACGGAATATATATGATATATATGTGTATAAAGTAAATATATATGTGTAAGAACTGAATATATATGTGTAAGAACGAAATATATATGTGTAAGAACGGAATATATATGTGTATGAACTGAATTTATATGTGTAAGAACTGAATATATATTTGTAAGAACTGAATATATATGTGTAAGAACTGAATATATATGCGTTAGAACTGAATATATATGCGTAAGAACGGAATATATATGTGTAAGAACTGAATATATATGTGTAAAAACGGAATATATATGTGTAAGAACTGAATATATATGTGTATGAACTGAATTTATATGTGTAAGAACTGAATATATATTTGGAAGAACTGAATATATATGTGTAAGAACTGAATATATATATGTATGAACTGAATTTATATGTGTAAGAACTGAATATATATTTGGAAGAAATGAATATATATGTGTAAGAATTGAATATATATGCGTAAGAACTGAATATATATGCGTAAGAACGGAATATATATGTGTAAGAACGGAATATATATGTGTAAGAACTGAATATGTACGTGTAAGAACGGAATATATATGTGTAAGAACGGAATATATATGTGTATATATGTGTAAGAACGGAATATATATGTGTAAGAACGGAATAAATATGTGTAAGAACGGAATATATATGTGTAAGAACTGAATATATATGTGTAAGAACTGAATATATATGTGTAAGAACGGAATATATATGTGTAAGAACGGAAAATATATGTGTAAGAACGGAATATGTACGTGTAAGAACGTAATATATATGTGTAAGAACGGAATATGTATGTGGAAGAACGGAATATATATGTGTAAGAACGGAATATGTACCTGTAAGAACGGAATATATATGTGTCAGAACTGAACAAATATGTGTAAGAAATGAATATATATGCCTAAAAACTGAATATACATGTTTAAGAACTGAATATATATGCGTAAGAACTGAATATATATCTGTAAGAACTGAATATATATGTGTAAGAACTGAATATATATGCGTAAGAACTTAATATATATGCGTAAGAACGGAATATATATGCGTAAGAACGGAATATATATGTGTAATAACTGAAAATATATGCGTAAAACTGAATATATATGCGTAAGAACTGAATATATATGTGTAAGAACTGAATATATATGCGTAAGAACTGAATATATATGCGTAAGAACGGAATATATATTTGTAAGAACGGAATATATATGTGTAATAACGGAATATGTACGTGTAAGAACGGAATATATATGCTGAAGAACAGAATATATATGTGTAAGAACGGAATATATATGTGTAAGAACTGATTATATATGTGTAAGATCGGAATATATATGCGTAAGAACGGAATATATATGCGAAAGAACGGAATATATATGTGTAAGAACGGAATATATATGGGTAAGAACGGAATATGTACGTGTAAGAACGGAATATATATGTGTAAGAACGGAATATATATGTGTAAGAAGTGAATATATATGTGTAAGAACTGAATATATATCTGTAAGAACGGAATATATATGTGTTAGAACGGAATATATATGCGTACGAACGGAATATATATGCGTAAGAACTGAATATATATTCGTACGAATTGAATATATATGCGTAAGAACTGAATATATATGCGTAAGAACTGAATATATATGCTTAAGAACGGAATATATATGTGTAAGAACGGAATATATATGTGTAAGAACTGAATATATATGTGTAAGAACGGAATATATGTGTAAGAGTATATATGTTTAAGAACGGAATATATATGCGTAAGACCTGAATATATATGTGTAAGAACTGAATATATATGTGTAAGAACTTAATATATATGTTTAAGAACTGAATATATATGTGTAAGAACTGAATATATATGTGTAAGAACTGAATATATATGCGTAAGAACTGAATATAAATGCGTAAGAACTGAATATATATGCGTAAGAACTGAATATATATTAAGAACTGAATATATATGTGTCAGAACGGAATATATATGTGTAAGAACTGAATATTTATGTGTAAGAACGGAATATATGTGTAAGAATATATATGTGTAAGAACGGAATTTATATGCGTAAGAAATGAATATATATGTGTAAGAACTGAATATATATGTGTAAGAACTGAATATATATGTGTAAGAAATGAATATATATGTGTAATAACTGAATATATATGTGTAAGAAGTGAATATATATGTGTAAGAACTGATTATGTATGTGTAAGAACGGAATATATATGTGGAAGAACGGAATATTAATGTGGAAGAACGGAATATATATGTGTAAGAACGGAATATGTATGTGTAAGAACGGAATATATATGTACATGAACGGAATATATATGTGTTTGAACTGAATATATATGTGTAAGAACTGAATATATATGTGTAAGAACTGAATATATATGTGTAAGAACTGAATATATATGTGTAAGAACTGAATATATATGCGTAAGTACTGAATATATATGAATAAGAACTGAATATATATGAGTAAGAACAGAATATCTATGCGTAAGAACTGAATATATATGCGTAAGAACGGAATATATATGCGTAAGAACTGAATATATATGCGTAAGAACGGAATATATATGTGTAAGAACGGAATATATATGTGTAAGAACTGAATATATATGTGTAAGAACGGAATATATGTGTAAGAATATATATGTGTAAGAACGAAATATATATGCGTAAGAACTGAATATATATGTGTAAGAACTGAATATATATGTGAAAGAACTGAATATATATGCGTTAGAACTGAATATATATGCGTAAGAACTGAATATATATGCGTAAGAACGGAATATATGTGTAAGAACGGAATATATATGTGTAAGAACGGAATATATATGTGTAAGAACTGAATATATATGCGTAAGAACTGAATATATATGTGTAAGAACGGAATATGTACGTGTAAGAACGGAATATATATGTGTAAGAACGGAATATGTACGTGTAAGAACGGAATATATATGATATATATGTGTATAAAGTAAATATATATGTGTAAGAACTGAATATATATGTGTAAGAACGAAATATATATGTGTAAGAACGGAATATATATGTGTATGAACTGAATTTATATGTGTAAGAACTGAATATATATTTGTAAGAACTGAATATATATGTGTAAGAACTGAATATATATGCGTTAGAACTGAATATATATGCGTAAGAACGGAATATATATGTGTAAGAACTGAATATATATGTGTAAAAACGGAATATATATGTGTAAGAACTGAATATATATGTGTATGAACTGAATTTATATGTGTAAGAACTGAATATATATTTGGAAGAACTGAATATATATGTGTAAGAACTGAATATATATATGTATGAACTGAATTTATATGTGTAAGAACTGAATATATATTTGGAAGAACTGAATATATATGTGTAAGAATTGAATATATATGCGTAAGAACTGAATATATATGCGTAAGAACGGAATATATATGTGTAAGAACGGAATATATATGTGTAAGAACTGAATATGTACGTGTAAGAACGGAATATATATGTGTAAGAACGGAATATATATGTGTATATATGTGTAAGAACGGAATATATATGTGTAAGAACGGAATAAATATGTGTAAGAACGGAATATATATGTGTAAGAACTGAATATATATGTGTAAGAACTGAATATATATGTGTAAGAACTGAATATATATGTGTAAGAACGGAATATATATGTGTAAGAACGGAAAATATATGTGTAAGAACGGAATATGTACGTGTAAGAACGTAATATATATGTGTAAGAACGGAATATGTATGTGGAAGAACGGAATATATATGTGTAAGAACGGAATATGTACCTGTAAGAACGGAATATATATGTGTAAGAACTGAACAAATATGTGTAAGAAATGAATATATATGCCTAAAAACTGAATATACATGTTTAAGAACTGAATATATATGCGTAAGAACTGAATATATATCTGTAAGAACTGAATATATATGTGTAAGAACTGAATATATATGCGTAAGAACTTAATATATATGCGTAAGAACGGAATATATATGCGTAAGAACGGAATATATATGTGTAAGAAATGAAAATATATGCGTAAGAACTGAATATATATGCGTAAGAACTGAATATATATGCGTAAGAACTGAATATATATCTGTAAGAACTGAATATATATGTGTAAGAACTGAATATATATGCGTAAGAACTGAATATATATGCGTAAGAACGGAATATATATTTGTAAGAACGGAATATATATGTGTAATAACGGAATATGTACGTGTAAGAACGGAATATATATGCTGAAGAACAGAATATATATGTGTAAGAACGGAATATATATGTGTAAGAACTGATTATATATGTGTAAGATCGGAATATATATGCGTAAGAACGGAATATATATGCGAAAGAACGGAATATATATGTGTAAGAACGGAATATATATGGGTAAGAACGGAATATGTACGTGTAAGAACGGAATATATATGTGTAAGAACGGAATATATATGTGTAAGAAGTGAATATATATGTGTAAGAACTGAATATATATCTGTAAGAACGGAATATATATGTGTTAGAACGGAATATATATGCGTACGAACGGAATATATATGCGTAAGAACTGAATATATATGCGTACGAATTGAATATATATGCGTAAGAACTGAATATATATGCGTAAGAACTGAATATATATGCTTAAGAACGGAATATATATGTGTAAGAACGGAATATATATGTGTAAGAACTGAATATATATGTGTAAGAACGGAATATATGTGTAAGAGTATATATGTTTAAGAACGGAATATATATGCGTAAGACCTGAATATATATGTGTAAGAACTGAATATATATGTGTAAGAACTTAATATATATGTTTAAGAACTGAATATATATGTGTAAGAACTGAATATATATGTGTAAGAACTGAATATATATGCGTAAGAACTGAATATAAATGCGTAAGAACTGAATATATATGCGTAAGAACTGAATATATATTAAGAACTGAATATATATGCGTAAGAACGGAATATATATGTGTAAGAACTGAATATTTATGTGTAAGAACGGAATATATGTGTAAGAATATATATGTGTAAGAACGGAATTTATATGCGTAAGAAATGAATATATATGTGTAAGAACTGAATATATATGTGTAAGAACTGAATATATATGTGTAAGAAATGAATATATATGTGTAATAACTGAATATATATGTGTAAGAAGTGAATATATATGTGTAAGAACTGATTATGTATGTGTAAGAACGGAATATATATGTGGAAGAACGGAATATTAATGTGGAAGAACGGAATATATATGTGTAAGAACGGAATATGTATGTGTAAGAACGGAATATATATGTACATGAACGGAATATATATGTGTTTGAACTGAATATATATGTGTAAGAACTGAATATATATGTGTAAGAACTGAATATATATGTGTAAGAACTGAATATATATGTGTAAGAACTGAATATATATGCGTAAGTACTGAATATATATGCATAAGAACTGAATATATATGAGTAAGAACAGAATATCTATGCGTAAGAACTGAATATATATGCGTAAGAACGGAATATATATGCGTAAGAACTGAATATATATGCGTAAGAACGGAATATATATGTGTAAGAACGGAATATATATGTGTAAGAACTGAATATATATGTGTAAGAACGGAATATATGTGTAAGAATATATATGTGTAAGAACGAAATATATATGCGTAAGAACTGAATATATATGTGTAAGAACTGAATATATATGTGAAAGAACTGAATATATATGCGTTAGAACTGAATATATATGCGTAAGAACTGAATATATATGCGTAAGAACGGAATATATGTG